>CM039726.1:52588431-52847933 GCA_022539455.1 Dendrobium nobile
AAACTCATAAGCTCGAGTTGCAATAATCTCTCCTTTTTTTATGATGTCAAATATTACTGGTTGAATTTGTAAAGATGAAAATATTTTCTACTAATCTCCCCCTCATAAAAATAAAAATTTAAAATAAGGAAAAATCAAAATTTTTATTATATATATATAAGATGATATAAATAAAAAGACTTAAATACAACAATACATTCTCCCCTTTTGACATTATCAAAATAGGAGGGGTATAAATAATAAAACAAAAATAAAATGATCCTTGATCTAGTGAAAAAAAAAATTCTTAAAATGAGAAAGTTACTTCTTGATTTTTTTAAAACTTAGTAAGGAATGTATTAACAACGCATAACCAGAAAAGTTAAAAATTCAGAATTGTTAATCCAAGCTCAAGTTCTTTTAAAGGCTCAAAAATTTTTTAATCTAATATCTAAATCAAGGAACAAACTAGAAAAAAAATTATTTTTTTCAAAATCCCTTTCATAAAACATATCTAATAAAAGATTAACGCAAAAATTGGTGAATCAGAAATCATAATTTCAAGCTCAAGTATCGAAAACATCAAGGATTTTTTTAAGCTTTAAGAAGTACAAGAAAGATAAGCTTAATTTTTGGGAGCTCATTTTATGCCTATTGTTAGTTATTTGATGCACTTTATATATCTTTTAATTTTTTGATACACTTTGTGTATCTTTTTCAATTTGGTGTTATTATGCATCTTTTGATTTGACGTCATTGGCCAATTTTTTTCAATCAAATATGCTATATTTCTGAAATGTTAAGAACTAAAGCAAACCCATTTTATTGATAAAATGAACTACTTGATTATGGAAATTATGAGGAGGATTCAACAACTTGCAAAAATCCCTATGTGCTAGATAAAATATAAGAAGATGAAAAAAATCAGTTTCAAAATCTAATTTAAAATATGATGATGATTTTGAATTAAAAGTAAAATAACCTCTTTAAGAAAAGAGGTAGAGAGATAAAATCATAAGTTTTCTTCCTTCGACTGTTTTTAGAGAAGCCAACCACAACTTTACATAAGAATTCATGAAAAATTAGGAGGTAAATTCATCATCACTTTTTTTTTTGAAAAAAAGATCCTTAAAAAAAATTGATTTTCTAAAGTGTATATGAAACAAAAAAGATGATATGTGTGTGTTGATCAGAGAAAACATCACAAAAAAAAGTAAAGACAAATTTAAGAATTTAACAAAAAAGAGAAAAAAAATGAATGAAAAAGAATAAAGCAAAGAAAAAAAACACATAAAACAAACAAAAAAACATGCATACATAAACACATAAACATACAAATAATAGTTTAAACATCATCTTGCTCCTGGTCAGATGATTTCAGAAGCTAAGTCTACCTAGGTGATTTTTTACTTTTTATTATTTGCCCTTTTTACAATTTGCTTAGCTTTACCTTTTTATTTTATTGGAAGAGTTCTCTAATTAGGGCACTGATTTTTCACATGTCCAGATTTTCTACATCCAAAGCAAATAATGTCAGAAGAAAATTTAACGTTTTTATCGTGTTTACCTTTATTCCACTTTTGTTAATGCTTATACTTTAGTGAGCTTTCTTATTTGCTTAATAAGTCATCACTTCGTAACCAACTAAGCCACTTTTCTTCTATTTTCAGCATTTAACACTATCATTTCACCTACATCTAAAAGTATTTAGCTCAAACTTTACTCGTAGGAAATGTGTTAACCAATCAAATTATTAATAGAATATTCATTCAAATTTTTTGATTCACAAATAGCAACAACTTTAGCATTAAACTTATCAAGTAGAGAGCGCAAAATTTTATTGATTTTTTTAGAGTTTGAAAATTCTTTACCTAAAGCATGTAATGATGTCACAATTTGAATAAACCTAGTATACGTCTCATAAGATTTTATGTAAAATAGTTCATAACATGCATTAATTAAAGTATTCAATTTGGATTGCTTGATTTAACTAGTGTCTTTGTATATAGTATGTAATTTTTTTTTCAAATTTTCTTGCCAATGGAGCACATGGAAACAAACATACAATCATCAAAATTTAAAGCATAGAAAAAATAGTTTAATGATTTAGCATTCAATTGAGCATTGATTTATTCCTCCCTATTCTATTGATTAAAAGGAATATTAGTTTTGATTTCATTTATAACACGTGATGGTAAAGAATAACCAGTTAAAATCATTTGCCATATTCAACAATCAATTGATTACAAGAAAGTAGACATGCGAATTTTTCAAAAATTAAAAAGTAATATTTTTAAATAAAGGTGGTCGGGTGATTGAATAACATTCCAAAATATTACGATTATAAAAATTAGTCATGGATCAAAATTCAAAAAGTTTTTAAACTTAATTTTATAAGTCTCACTCTAATATCACTTAAAAGTTTGATATGGATGTTAAGTTCTAATGAACTAGTCCCAAGTCTAACCAAGAGGGGGGAAAAATTAGTATTTTAAAAAATTCTTTAATCAAAAGCGTAATCACAACCAAACTATGATTCACCATAGAAATCAAAGTGCGAAAATTAAATGTGAAAAAATAATCAGAAAGAACACACCAGATTTATAGTGGTTCGATCTAACCTGATCTACGTCCACTCCTCAGAGGCACCCTCCAAGTATTACGCTAAACCTTTAGTGCTCTCCTTTAGGCCCCACAGCTAGGCAGAGAATCCCTTACAAAATCACTTTCACCTTCCCCAGTGCGACGGAGTAGCCGGGCCCTTTGACACCAAGGAAATCTTCTTCTTCCTAAAACTTCTCTCAAGACGAACTTGAATTCGATGATACTAAGGTGCAAGCTCGTCGGAGCAGTCATGTGGATTCCCCTCCACACTCCCTTGAAATCTCCTCCAAGGATCTTCTCCCTTTATCAAACTCCACCCTTTCTTCTCTCCCTTTTAAGTTCTCTCTTCAAGTTTCCTCTAGAAGAATAAAGTTATAACGCCTGCCAAAGATACTTTTAAAGTCTTTGACAAAGCTTAAATAGAAGAGCTCCAGATTTGTTCTTAATTATAACAAACTGACATTATCGTCTAGGATAATATTCCTATCGTCCTATACGATTAGTTCAAATCATAGAGCATCGGCTAGAGCATCGCCCTGATTTCATGTCTAGATAATGAAAAAGTGAGCTGATCATCTGGGATGATCTCACGATCGTCCGAGCCGATTAGTACAAAAAGGCACATATCATCCAAAGCATCGCCCTGAATAGAAGCAGGCCGATGTTTGATCATCGAAGAAGAACCAAGGCTTGTGAACTGATTGTCCTAGCCGATCTTGCGAACGTCCAAGATGATATGATTAAGCATTCAAACCTTAATTACCATATTAATTTAGGCATAATTGTATTGCATCGTCCAGGATGATATCCTAAATGATGTCCACAAATAAAAGATGCCTAAATAGATCTAGCGATAGATTCTTTCTGAATTGAGCCTATCATCCCGGCTGATACTAATATCGTCCAAGCTGATGCACTTAATTATGGTTGCCTTAACCAGGATGCCCTAATTAGGGTTTCTATTTTTAACTGATCGTCCTGGCTAATTTTTGGATCGTTCCAGATTATATGATCAAAAAAAGAAAACTCCAAAAAGTAAACAGAAAATAGAGAGCAAGGTTACAAGAAAGCATACACCTTTACAGGATATGACTAAAAAATACATCAATGAAAATTATAAATAAAACTTGTTCTACAAATCTTGAGCCTTGAAAGGTGCACTGTAATCCTGAAATATTAGTATACACAGAAAAATATATATTGCAAATACAGTTAGACAATAGAAAGAGAGTCACAATATTTGTTATCATCAAAAACATAAACTCATATGCTCGAGTTGCAATAAATTTTTGTCTACCAAGTTTTTGATTAGATTAAAAAAATATTATTTTAGAACAAAAAAGAATAAATAATATTTATTTGCTTGACTTAAATTATCTTGATTATTTAAATTTCTTTTATTTAGAATTTGTTGTTGATTAATCTTTGGTATAACATAGGAGACTATGTCATGCAAGCATGAGAACCCTTAGGAAGATCACCCATAAAAACATAGTTAAAGGCATACCCAACTTAGATTTCTCTAAGGACCACCTTTATGATGCCTGCTAATTAGGAAAACTATTCAAATCATCATTTCATTCCATTAAGGATATCATCACTTATAGCCCACTAAAAATCTTACATATGGACTTATTTGGGCGTGTTAGTATAGCAAGCTTAGGAGGAAAAACTTATGGATACATAATTATTAATAATTTCTCTATATTTACGTAGGTTAGATTCATATCTCATAAAAGTGAATCATTTGAGAAATTTAGAACATTCTCTACTTGGATTTAAATAAAATTAAGATGTGAGATATCTATTATTCATATTAATGATCATGATGGAGAATTGTAGAATTTAATAATGATAAGTTAAATCACATCAGAATGCATTCACAACCACAAAGGTGTGAGGGAGGTGGAAGACACAATCAGATCTATTGATCTTGATCAATGGCTCTCATTAATCCCATAGTCTTGGAGTGTGGTTTATTTTATTAAATTTGGAATCTATTTGGCCCACCATCTAATGAACCTAAAATTCACCCTTTAAAATGACTTGATATATTATTTAAATCATAAATAAATCAAAATTAAATCTAAAATTTACAAATAATACTTATACAATATTACTCATAATGAAATCATTTATACAGAAAAATTAAAAGCCTCTTCACTAGACTTCAAAATTCTTCTTAATTTGTTAATATTTATTAAAAATATCAAAATTTCATAAATCACTAAAAATAAAAAAGTTAACTCTTTGGTTAACTTTAGTTCAAAATTATCTCAAAAGTTTGAAAAATCATAACTAATTTTATAAAAATTTAAATTTAGTAAGCTTAGTGTCATTTTACTCATATTAGGGTATAATATTTATAAAAAAAATCAAAACTCCAAAATTTAATCTTAATCAAAAAGTCAAAAATTGGCCCCTTTATTTAATGAATTAAAATAATTCATAAATCCTGAAAATTAAACAAATGACTTAAATTATAGTAAAACATCAATCTAATCAATATAATTAGATAATCATCTCCAAAATACATGATAAGCATTCCATTGATAAAGTTTTTAGGATAGACTATCTCAAGTTATGAGGCTACATGCCCTAAGGAGATCTTAGTTCTCATACAGGTTGTACAACACCATGAACAAATTTAATGGAATGCAAGATCATAAAAATAACTAATCATTAATTAGTTAATAAGAATCAAACCATAATATAACTACATTAACTAGGTTTTTAGGATGGACTACCTCAAGTTGTAGGGCTATCTGTTCTAAGGAGATCTTGGTCTTATGCCCGTTGTGACAACGCCATGAACCTATTAATGAAAAATAAAAAAATCATCAATATAATGAGTCAAATGATCAACTAATTAATTAAAAATCACCAACTCTTAATTTAAACAAACTAAATTAATTAAATAATATTGGTTACTATTGGATAATTCGGGCCCGCAGGGCTTCTAAATTGTTCTTAAGAAGGATGAAATAAACCTCATGACCCTGATGTAAATAAATATAGTAATCACTCAATAATTAAAATTCACCCTAATACAAGAAAAAAATACTAATACTTAAACTTGAACTAAAATCCCTTTAGCTTACAACAAATCAAAGAAATCACTAAAAAAACTCCAATAACAACCCAACTTAAGATATATCCAAGCTACCAGCCTGACACACACTTTAAATGGTTTGTTAGGGGAACCAATCCTAGTTTTAAGCTAAGTCAGTGTTCTTTCTTGTTTTCTATTTATGCAATAAGATTTTTTGTAAATTTCACTGTATGCTGGTTATTATAACTTAGTTGTTGTGATTGCTTAGATGTGATTTTCTTTTCTTTACCATGCTACTTGTGATATGGTGTGATGGGTGCTAGGTTTTTCTAGATTAGGATGATCTAGATGTTAATAAAGTTTTATGTAGATAGTCATACTCATATAGGGCTAAATAAAGAGGGCTAATTAAATTATAACTAATGAAATTTCACACATGTGCTTTAAATGCCTAACCTCCTTAAAATTAAAAGTGCATGATCAAGTGTATTTTATGCTCATATGAGAGCAATTTGATTATATAAATGCTTGAGATATTTATAATTTTTATATAAAAAATATATAAGATAATAATGCATGTTCTTTTAGTCATTTTTGTTTACTATATAGAATTTAAAATTCAAAGTGTTGTGAAAGTTTAAATAAAATGGGATATTTATATATCCAATTTGAATTCCAAAGAGAAAGGAAGCATCCCTTAGGGAAGAGTTCCTTTCAATTGAAAATTTAAATTTGGATCACTTGAAAATCCAAAGAGAAAAGAAACACTCCTTCAGAGAAGAGTTCTTTTCATTTGGATACTTAGAACCGATAAATTCAAGGTGCATGAAGGAAGGAGATGAAGAAATGAAGAATGAAAGGAAAAATATCCCATTTTAGAAACTTGTGTCCTTATTAAGATTAGAATTTGATTTGTTATCAGTGGTGTCTGACCACTTTTAATTTTGTAGACCATATTTTGTATATTAAGTGACATTTACCACATTGCCTTTCTTACATTCATTCTATATATTTTGATGATGTGTCATGATTGGTTGTTTACTTTCATGCTTTAGGAGTTTCATAATCTTTTGTAGGTTTCTTATTTTGCATGCCTTTTTTATTTTAACCTAGATGTGGTTAGGCTTTCTAAGAAAAAACTTTTTTTACTCATAACTAAATAAAACATTTTAGGCCAACATAGAAAGATAAGCGAATCTAAGAACCAAACTCGGACATGTCTAGGGTCCCATGCATGTATATTTTCCTTATCTTATTTGTTATGCACCTCCCTGCCTACAGGTTGTGGTAGACCACCTTATCTATAAGAGTGCGGCTCTATCTTGGGGATGTTATATAATCTCTAGAAAAAATTATTTTCTAACCCAAAATTTTTATCTACTTCATATCATTTATATATAAGATTAATTAGCATGTATTATATTAGAAACAAATTAAATTAATAAAATTTTAATTGCACTTGAGCATAATTATCTTATATAAGTAAAGGGGTTAGAATATTCTATAGACGTCAGCTCCAATTCATCAAAACTTAAATAACGACCTACCCATCTTTCTTAAAGACTAGATATATGGAGTTAGAATGCCTAGGTGGTTAACTGACTCTCCAATCCTTACTGAAGTAAGCCCATATTTGCATGTCATTAATTTGGTTCGGGTCACTATCATTTACTGTCCAACTTAGACTTAAGATCTTGGGCAGACCCAAAATCAAAAGTTACTAACATCGAGAATCTAATCCCAATATTTTAATAAAATAATAACTCAAATTAAAATCTTATCTAAACCAAGATGTAAAGTTCAATACATGATGGATTGAAGCATTTCTGAATTATTTGATCAGAATCCTAAAATGCCTCATACTTCTCATCATTTAGCCTAAAAAATAATCGTTCAAATTTGACCCAATTTCTATTGGAATTCCAACCTCACTCATTTTATATCACTCTTTGAAAATCTCAAATGAAAATTTTATTATTATTTTAATCGAGAGTATTCGTTAGAAACTCAAAGCTCCTACAATGTAATTAACTGCCTTCACAGGAGATTCAAGACCCTAGAAAAGTAAGACCCATTCTATCTAGCTCCTAAATAGACTGGGGAAAAGAAAATTATCCTCTTTGGGTAAACAACAAAAATCAGATCGATCATTATTATCATATTCGAATGATAGATGATAAATGATATTTTTCGTCATTTGGAAGATATATCATTTATCATTATGATTCATAATATGAAATTAATGATAGTACATATAGATTATCATAGCTAAATACTTAATTGAAAATCATTTCAATCCTTCAGGTTTATACGCAGTTCCTTTTTGAATTTGACTATGATAATCAAGATGAAGCTCACAATTTTGTAATCTAAATCTATAAGAGAAGGATATTTTCATCTTCCGAGATGATAGATCATTCATAATGACATGCTAAACTCCAAAATTGAAATTCTTAAAATCAAATTTTTTCAAAGAAAATATAATCACATATTATTTTACACTTTTCAACAAAGCTCGCAAACAACTATATATATATATATATATATATATATATATATATTTCTTAGTTTTGATTTTTACAGGCTTGACATTTATTTAGTTATGCTATATGTTGCCAAGTGCTGTTGTAAACCTCAAATTGTATATATTTTGGATGATATATAAAAAAGCATTATGAGATTTAATCTTCCACTTTTTATTGTATTCACTAGTGGCTCTATGATATATTTAAATTGGAAGATTTGTTTGAGTGCTTCTTCGACTGGATCTTAGGGCCAATATTGTCATAATCGGACACTATATGACCTGCGTGATATCGGTTCATATTGTGCAATCTATCTCTCCATTTAATTTCATTCAGAGATTCTTCAATGATTCTAGTTTTGTGACTACAATAATACATGTGGGAGGATTGAGTTGGTTTTTAAGTGGAATTATTATAAGGTATGAATCCATTTTTCATGTCTTCCTTTCTAGCAAGGATGCTAGAAATATATGAAATCATTATGCTATTTTCTTTAACATTATTATAAATGATGATGATGTTGGCCGACCTCAACAAGATTAACATTTCTAGCATATTTCTAAGATTTATATTTCTAATATTCTTTATTAACATATCTCTCAATTGATTTGGAGTCGGTAGAAATATGATCAAATATAAAAAGACCAAATGGTAGTGCAGCATTATCTTTCATTTAAATTTTTTCTCCTCC
This sequence comes from Dendrobium nobile, assembly GCA_022539455.1. Lineage (NCBI taxonomy): Eukaryota > Viridiplantae > Streptophyta > Magnoliopsida > Asparagales > Orchidaceae > Dendrobium > Dendrobium nobile. The sequence goes on from CM039726.1 coordinate 52,597,283, forward strand.
AAGTACTCCAATCTCATAAGGTTTGTCCATGGTGGTTCCACTTACATTTGGCTCCATAATGAATTCTTTTTTAATATTTCCTTTTTCTGGTTATTCACTAATTGTTTGACTCTTTTGTTTTTAAATTATCGGAGGTTTCTATAATGATATTTTAATATTTAGGGTAATTTGAAATTTGATCCCTAGTTGGTGGGTAAGGTTTGGGGTAAGGTAGGTAGGAGATAGAAAATAATAAGTCAATTTATATTGAATTGCCTATGAAATGTGTGTGTGTGTGAAAATTAAAAAAATAAGTAAAATTGAAATTAAAATATTTAACAAATATTTGAAAATTTTAATTTCAAAAATATTTTCTTAATCCAATAGATTAACTCAAAAAAAATGTTTTCAGACAGTTAATCAATCTTATCGTGATTATTTGACAAATTTTATGTTGTATGTGAACTACTTAATGCAATCCTCTACTTTTCTCATCAATGATTAAAAACCAATCAACGAAAATACTAAATAACTTTTTTATTAGATTTAAATGAAATTTTGACTTGTAACATGACACAATTTGACTTATAATGGACCCCACATACTTGGATAAAGATTTTAATGTTGTTGTTGTACATAATAAATCAATTTGACAAGGATATACTTAGAATAACTTTTTCATTATTTTACATTATAGATAATTTTATTTTTCTACTGCTTTTTCTTAATTTTCCAAAAATTTCTATGAATAGAAAATTTTATTTTATAATTAGGGTTGCTAGTGGGTGATAGCTTTAAAAAAAATTATTCTATTATTATATATATATATATATATATATATATATATATATATATATATATATATATATATATATATATATCACATCTTTACAAAGCATATATTTAATACATATATCCAAAACACTTAAAAATTTTAATTTTATCACAACTTTATAGTCATCTTACAAAGCATTACAGTCACCCCAAATAGATCATAAGAAGCTCAAATTAAGCTCAAATTAGTGCTCAATTTAAGCTTGAGCTATAAACAATATCAATCCTTTTTGGACGCTATATAAAGCTCAAACTATTCAAATTTATATTAGTGTTACAATTAAGCCCAAGTTATACTCATCATCACCTCTAAAACCATCCTCTTAATTTTTAATCCTAAACACCTCTAAAAAATGGCAAATTTTCAAGCCTTGATTGATGATCTGCCAATTTAAGCGTCAAATCCAACACACAAATACAAAAAATTACGTATTTTCAATATAAATATTTACACAAACAAGAAAACTTTCAGGCTTAACTACCAACTAGTCCAGTTGTTGACAAATCAATCCCTTTCAATCCCCTTCGGATACTCTTTCTAAACCAAACTCACCTTCACCTAAATGATTTATTATTATTATTTTTGGGTAATAATTAAGCAAAGGAAGAACGCCGTACAAAGTTAGGATATTTTTTCAAGCAAAGAGCTAAGATCAATATCATGACAAGCACATCAAGTGGTCCCTTACAAGCCCAAATCTTATCCATTCTTCTGAATTATTAAGCTTCGATTAATATTTTTATGGATTCAAGCCATGCTACCATCTTCATGATTGGTTTGCAGATCTCTAAAGATCAATAAAAATGTCATTAGAAGGAAAAATTAAGAAGAGATAAAAGATCAAAGATTGGTTTGTTTGATCTCCAATTGAAAAAAAAGAAGAAACTACAGCTTTTGAAGATTTGAGAATGAGTGTGATTTGGGGTTCTTGAAACTCTTTCTTAGAATATGAAGGGGAGTCATGGGGAAGCCTGTTCCCCTCTTCTGCTCCTCTTCTTCGTCTTCGTCTTCATCTTCATCTTCATCTTCGTCTTCTTTTACAAATTCAGGAAGGAGGAGAGGAGAAAAGGATGTGATGAGTGAAGTGCAAGAAGCTCTTCTTCTCCATGAGGCCTTACAGGACATAAGAATTCTCCTGCGTTTATTGAAGGGGTTCTCTTGCTTCACGATATCTGTTGCATTGCAGGAAGTGGCCTCTGCGAGGTTGGCGAATGATTTTGATTTTCCTGAGAAGAAATTTGATAATCCTCTCCTGCATAAATATGGAGATAGAGAGGAAGATAAGTCTATTTTTTTGTTTTCAATGAGTAATAGTTTCTATAATCTTAGATTAAAAAGATTAACTGTAAAATTTAGAATTGCCTGCAACACCAACAATAAGATCCGAAGCAACTAAGCAAAGTAAACATTTGCTTATTGATTTTTGTTATAGAAAAAACTTAAGGACTTGAAACTGCTTGTTGTAATTCCCAAATTGATAGATCATACTCCCCACAAATTTCTTCTTTCGCATTTTTGGTTAATCTTTTGATCGAATCATACAATTTGATAACCAAAATCTAACTACATGATTAAGAACTGGAAGCCATTAGAAAAAATAGAAGCAAAGTAGAGGAGGAGGGATTTACTTGATAGGAAGGGACTCTTCCAAGGAAATCAGAGAACCTAAATGCCCCTCTTCTTTGAGCTTGCTCTGCACCTCATCTCCCCTTTCCTCTTCCTCATTAGACGATGAAGAAGACAAGACGCCAATAGAAGAACTCTGTGAAGAAGCCTCAACCTCCTCCTCCTCCTCCTCCTCCTCTTTGGCCAATAAAGAATATCCATTAATCCCTCTTCTATCAACAACCCTTAGCTCCTCTGCTTTACTCACTTGTTTAGCCATATCTAACTTCTCCTTTTTTTCTCCATGGATGAAGATAGGTAGACCTACCTGGTGCTCCTTTATGTTCCTCATTGGTACAGTCACCACCTTCATTGGTGAGAACACAAGAGACATCCTTCTTCCTTCTCCAACACCTCTATTCAGTATCCCCTGCTTCTCCTCTACTGCCTTCAGGACCAGCTTGACGCTTATGTAGCCATGGCTTCTAGGCCTGTTCGTCTTAGAGAGAGAGAAGGACAGGGAGAGAGAGAGAGGTATATAAGGGGTAGGAGAAGAGATGGGATTGAGGAGATAAGAGGTCTTTGACATGTTCTGAAGGGAGCTGGCTTACGTGTCTAGTTTTGCGACAGCAACGTTCCTCGAACAAACGCTGGCTTCCACGGGCTACGGAATTGCAGGCCTTATCCTGGCTTCTCTTTGTGGATCCCACGAGACTCTTTTATTGACAAAATATGAATATTTAAAGCCAATTTTTTAAAATTTTATTTTCATATTATTGTAGTATTTTTTATTCCCATGACGTGGATCAATTAATCAATTTTGCAGTTTATTTTTATTTTGATATATGTTTTTTTTGTTATTAATTTTTTTAAAAAGTATACTTATAAATATATAAGTTATCTAATTATGATTTAAGCTTATGCATTTTTTTACTTTTTAAGTTTTTTAGCTACTTTCTTTGACATAATTTAAAAAATATTTTTAAAAACAATAAACTTTTTAAATAAAATATTAAAAAATAGTAAAAAAAAGCTGTCTTTAAATATATACTATTTTATTATTAAATATTTTTCTTACCTAAAAAATAATCAAAAAATTATTTCAAATAAAGCTTAAGATTTAAGGTCAATTATAGGACAATTTCGCATCGCTTTGCTTTTTAGAGAAGTAATATATATATATATATATATAGTTGCTTCTTATTTTCTGACTATTTTTAAAAAATTTCTATTAAAAGCTGTGATTATAATATTTTATAAAATTATTTATGAAATTATTCTGGACAAAATAATTTAGCTAGAAAAACCAACATTTTAGTCCGGCTGGTTCAACTATAACTGATTGTGCACCAAATTGGCCATAATCAATTTGAACAGCTGGTTCAATCGAGAACAGTTGATAATATTATATTAAACTTTGATTCAATATTAAATAAATATTAAACTTAATCAATTAGTTCAAATATTATATATTACAACTTTTAAATAACTATTAAAAATTGATTAAATATTACTTGCAACATTCCCACATGACTCAACTACTCAATATGAGCTCCTATCATGATTTAAAGCAAAAAGCTATATAAACAATACAAACAATGCTTCACAAGTGATGGGGGATTAAACCATACAAAACAAAAAGTTATATTTGGTTTCATTTATACACTGTACAAAGCAAAACATCTTTTTTTAATTATTTTTAATTAATTTTTATAATATGAATAATATTAAATTTTATTTTTTATCCATTTATTTTTTATATATTTGATTATATATTATAAAAATTAATTTTTTCTAACATGAATAATATTTTTTTTTTTTGGGAAATTTTACTTTTTTAGTTACTAATATTTTATTTTTATCTATTTAAATTTTTATATTTAATTATAAATTATAAAAAAATAATTTTTATTGTGTGTTTTTAGTATAATTTATACTTATAGTTTACATCTAAATATGTAATATAAATTAAAATAATTTATATTAAAGTATATGTTTATTATATTTAATTATTATGCTAATTTTGTTCATTTCTTATAATAATATTATTATTTATTACATCATTTGATTCAACCCCAGTTCGACCGGCCGAACCAGTTAAACCGTGAAACTCTCCTTCTTCCGGTTCGTTGTCTAGATTCATCATAGAAATTTTTAAAAAATTGCAGCAAAACAACAAGAAAAAAAAAGAGTCAAATAAAATTAAGACTGTTATATGAAAAATAAAACAATCATAAAAATATCCCAAACATACCTTAAGTTATTTTTCTTACCATCTAACTTCATAATCAATATTATAAAAGGTCAAAGCCTCCCAAATATACCCTTAAATTATAATAGATATATTTTAAAAATATTTTGACAATAAAATTTAAGTAGAACATCGGCATTAAAAAAATGTGTTATTAGCCAAAATTTTAAGTTTTAAATTAACATTTATAAATGACGTAGAATGCATCACCAAGACAAAGAATAAAAATAAATTGTTCTATTTCGGCAAGCTACAGGTGGTAAACAGAAACGTCCAAACAGTGCTAAGCTTAACAACATTCATGGTTTTCTTCATTTCCTTCTCTCTAATAATAGGAAATAATAACTAAAATAAAACCACATACTCCCCCTCCTCCCCGCGTACAGTCTACACAGTCTTATATAGGAAAAGAAATTATTCTAGGAGAAATTGTTTGGATTATGAGTGTATATATATTTTATATATAGTATTAGTGTGTTCATATCTAGGGCTATAAATGAATTCAACGACAAGTTGATCGGCTCGATAAGTACTCGTTCATATTCGTTTGATAAGGTAAATACTCGATAGCTAAATAAACGAGCTTGAATAATTTGGTCTTCGGTTTGTTTATGTTCATGAACAAATATTGTTTAATGCTTATAAACAAGCTCATCAAGAAGCTCGACTAAGAGGCTCGATTAGAACTATATTAAAATTTTAAAACTATATATATTGTTAAATTTAATAATTTATTTTTATTATTCCCATCTAAAATCGTTTAACAATTTATTTTTACTTCCCACATCTACCTAAAATCGTGAACATTCCGCTCATTGAATAAATATAAAATGAATCATAGATCATTTGTTCATGAATGAGCTTATTTTAGTAATCATATATGTTCATGAACGTGCTCATTTGATAGCTAAAGAATACTCATTAAATATGTTCGTTCGTGAACGAGCTTGTTTGATAGTTTAAAATCTTCGCTAGATATGCTCACGAACATGCTCGATGTAATTATTTGTTAGAACGCTCAATAAGGCTCTTTTGTTAAATAAATGTACATATAGAAGTAGACCTTGTTTATAGCTCAATAAGGTTTGTTTGTTTAAAGCTCGATAAGCACGAAATTAATTCCAAATGAATCAAACATGAACATCCATTAATTTAAACAAACCAAGCTTGAACACAAACAAAAAAGCTTGATTCAGACTCGAATCGAACTTGAACTAGCTGATAATAAACAAACACAAACATGAACACGCACATACTTGACTTGGCTTGGTTTGTTTGTAGCCCTAGTCACATTTGTGTACACACTATGCACATTGTTATAATCTAAGAGTCATAATATGATTGCTTTGAGGATTATAATCCTTAATCCATCTATTCAGGTAGAGGTGTCAAAACCGGGTTTTGGGTCGGGTTCGGGTTAAACCCATAATTGACTCGGGTTCAAACGGGCCGACCCTAACCCGACCTGGGTATGTAAATGGGTTGGAAACTCGGAACCAGACCTGACCCGTTGGGTTGGCGGGTTGACCCAACCCGACACAATTTCACATATGGCGGCGACAGGATGGTGGGCATTGGGTGCATGGGACTGCCGGCGGAGGGCTGTGGGCAGCCGCAGACATGAGCGGGCTGTGCGGATGCTGACGCATGCAAGAGCCGGCCGGCGGCGGGCCGCGAGCGGACACGGGCGCGGTTCGTGAGAACTCGTGCAAGCAGGCAGCAACGGGGCGCGAGCGGGCAACAGCGGGGGCAACCTCGGGTTCATGTCGTGCAGGTTGCAACTGGCAAGCAGGTAGGTGGGGGCAGCTCGGGCAGCTGCGAGTAGCTCAATTTAAACGGATTTTCTGGTTGACCCGACAGCCCGTTAGGTCAACTTGAACCCGACCCATTTTTTAAACGGGTCGAATCCGAGAACCCGAACCTGGCCCGTTTTGAAATCGGGTCGGGTCCAACCCGAATTTTTCGGGTCCGGTTCGAATCGGATTGTTGTGTCGTGTCAAATATTGACACCCCTATATTCAAGAAGCCCTATTAAGACTGCCATAGTTAAAAAGATATATCATTATAAAAAAAAATGTGAATATTAATTATAATTCTATTGGAGATTATATTGATCCAATACAGCAAAAGCTACTGAAATCTTATTTTATCTCAGCAAAACAAAAACTTATATAATCCAACTCTTCTGCACCAAATGAAATCTGAAGTATTCAATATATAGATCTGCCATATGTAGCGTGTATGTTAATATCCCTCTCCAACTAATTATCTTCATGGATAAAATCATTTACAGAAATAGAAGAAGTCAAATATTAATTAATCCACCAATACGCATTACAGTTAATTAATTAATTAATGACCCTAAGCTTTTGTTCAGAATCTCATCCACACGTAAAATGAAACTTGTCATCATATGGATTATTTGACTTGTTAATCACAGTTCTAATTGCTTAAATAAATGAGCCTATTTTATTAACTAGTGGTTAAAAGACAGATTAGAACCTAATTGCTTTGGGAGAACAGATATTCTATGAAGGTGTAAGATATTTATTTTTTAATCCAACTTGCAGTAATTGCGCTGAGAAAAAAATGGAGTGTGGGACAAATATGGCTAATGGTTCTTGCAAGATATTCAGTTGGAGGACACATAATGATGCCTTCATCTTCATTATCATCACAATAGAAATATGTCAATGCTCATCTGTCAATATAATTCTATAGGGACACATAAGTTTTTTATTTTTTATTTTTAGAAGAAGATGCTTAGAGAGAAAAAAGATTACTCTCATATAAGATGAGATTTTTAATTATTATTGTGTGCTTGAAGCTGAGTCAGTTGGAAGAGATTGATCATTTGAGTTAAGAATGGTTGTTTACACATGCAACTAGAGATGTGATTTAATTATGCAAGGGGCACAAATTTTTATGTGGAAAAAAATTAAATAACAAATTACAAGAGCCTGGTCAATTAAAATAACTTTCATTAGTAGTAAATGTGAGCTAAAATGCACCGCTTTTATCTGAACTACGAGAAATATGAATAAAATTTGATAGTTGGAATGATACTTCTTTTGGAGGTAGAGTTGTCAACCAAAAATTAATAGGAGATGCAGGTGATCAGGACATCCTCTGTTATAAGAGAAGAGAAAAAGTCTCTCAAGATTAGTTAGTGATGGAGATTGTCAAACCAATTTCTCTCTTAATAAAATTGGGGATTAAAGGGGCTGAACCTGATTAGAGACATGAGACTCAATGGATGCTATGATTAGACCATGCATGCTTCCATCCTTCGATTAGTGCTCAAAGAATGATGGTTTTACCAACTCAACTGGTGGCATTGAGTAGGATTCTTTTTTTTTTGGATGTTATATTCTCATGGGCGCAAGTTCCCCATGGTTAATTACATCTATGATATAATGCACGAGGAACACTATCAATTAAGAGTGATTTTTCACATCCTATACGATTCATTATGTACATGCGTGCCTAGAAGTGCAAGCAAGTAATAAAAATAATACAAACGGGGAGAATTTACAACACAAAGATGAAATGCTAAGTTTATTGCTACATAAAAATAGATGCATGATTTGATTATGCATATACCCTATTGAATTATAATGTAAATCCTAGTGATGAGATCTATAATGAGGACACACAAGCAGTTAGTAGATAGCTAATCTAATTTGAGCTTGACATAGTTGAAGGCTCGAACCAAGAGACTAGATGGTAGAGAATCAACGGGTCTACAAAATAATGGGAATCTAGTTCAATTATTATAGAGAATGCATTTAATGTCTCTTTAGTTGTTAAAGAGAGCTAGTTGCTCAGAGCCAATCAAAGGACAAGTGGGACCATAGCTCATAATTTGAAAGGAAGTATGCTTAGTGTTGTCAATCTTGTAAGTCTGTATAAGATGACATTGAGATAAGTTAATGAATGTACAATAGTATAGACTATAGTTGATGGGTATGAGTGCTGGTGGAGGGGGGCAATCATTAGTAGTTAGGTGAACATGTCAATAGAGCAACAAAGAAGAATTTGAGTCTTCACGTCTTCACATGACATGACTACATCATCTTATGATGAATGATGGTATTTCCATATTTGAACTAACATTCTAATATCTCAAAAGTATAGCATAAAGAGGGAGTTCTTTTAGGGTGAGAATCATGTTGAGCTATTAGTGGTTGTGGAGTTATTGGCCTAGTAATTGTGGAAATTAGCCTAAGAATTTTTTGGCAACAAACTGTAGGAGCTACACTAGAAACAAGGATATTTTAACACATCAAGTAGTTATCAACATTAGCATCCCGATGGATCAACATGGGAAGGGATGGTTTGTACCCATTCATCGATAAAAATTATGCCAAAGGATCAATAATTATGGTTACCCAACTAATGATAGTTATGTTTGAGATGAGACTTCAAGATTTTTGCTTAAAGTCAACATCTATCACTAGGTACCTAATTGATGTTTACCTAGATCCCCAACCGGTTCTTAACCCAAGCTTTTCTTGTTGTGACCATGAAGGATATGATGTTTACCTAGATCCCCTTGGGTTTTCCTTTTTATGGCCTTTACTTTCATTTTGGAACTAAAGTCTAGTTTTGTAATCCATCCATCTCTAGTTATTACTAGTAGTGTATACACATATGCTTCCATGGTCATGACCAAGTGTTGGAGCTTGAGACTTATGCTTGTGTTTGAGCATAATACCAGGTTCTTACTTAGATTTTATTAATCTTAATTTGATCCTAAGGATAGCACTTATATTTCCTATCAATCCATCAGTTCTTAATAAGATGGTAAGGATCTTAATCTTTAAGAGCTGGTATATTGACAGGATGTCAAGTTTATTTAAGGGCTTTTTGAGTAAATGAATTGATGAATTGATATCAAGGGCAATGGAAGCTCTTAAGAGGCGAGGCATTATTAATTTAATGATATTTTCAAGTTAATGGCATGATAAGATCATAACAAAGCATGATTGAATAGGTTTTTAAAGGTGTAAAATTATTAATATAAAGGATTTTCTAGGTTATTGGTTCTCTAACCAAGCTATAAAGCACAAAGGAAGAACCATCATGTCAAGTTATAATTAGTCTAAGAGCTAACTTCTCAACATAATGTTAAGCCATTTTAAGGCCTATTGGACTAACAATTTGTTAATTTGGTTGCAAATCATGAAAAAAATACCATGTTAAGCCATTGTTAGTTTTGGAGCCATTAGCTCAAAAGAAGGTGGTTCTTTAGTTGTCAAAATTAATCTATGACTTTTTTGGTAGACGACTTATTGGGTTGGTAGTGGATCATGAGGAAAAACAACCATGTAATCCAATCATCAGCTTAAGAGCCAATTTTAGATGGAAACATGTTTAAATGGGAAAGGCGAGAATTTGTAAGAGACGTTCATATTAATGTAGACTCAAAATTATCTCATGGAGTTTAGATAGAAGGCATAAATGAAAAAAAATTTCAAAAAGTAAAGTATGAAAATATTTATTCTTTTTGTTTTAAATGTGGTAAGATAGGCCATATACTTGGAGAGTGCTTTTATGTCAATAATGTTGGTCATGGTAATGGCCTTAAGGAAGTTAAGAATAATGGCAGTAAGGGGATTATTTTTATGACTGAAAAGACTTTGGAAGGGAATGTTGGTAATTCAAATCCTGAAACATTTTATGGTCCGTGGATGAATGTGAAATTAAAAAAAAAAAAGAGAGTAAAAAATATTGGAAAAGTGGTAAGAATTTGGATTCTCTCAATCAATCTACGAAGCTTCAAGATTCGGCTAGTGTAGACCCTCAAGCTGCTAACAAATTTAATTCTTTATCTCATGATAATTTACCTGGCTTGGCTGAAGACAGGGTATTAGATATTCCTGATTCTGAATTTGTTGGTGTGAAGATGGCTGCTACCAATATGGTTAACGTATTATCTCAAGACAAATTGAGTAATATGATTATAGATGTTGAAAATATGGTTGTTGATGGATGTATCCCAGATTGAAATTTGTTCAAAAAATTAATTGCTGAAGCTGATTTAGTTGTTGATGGGGAAAATGACAAGGTAATGGATATACAGGATTCCGAATTTGCTAGTATGAAAATGGCCTCAATATTATATCAAAACTAACTGCGTGATACAACTATTGAAGATAAGACTTTTGAAGCAAATATCCCTGATTTAGTTTTGTTCAAAGAACCTCTTGTTGAAGAAGATTATGTTGCTGATTTCAAGAATTCTTTTGAAAAAAGGTGAGCAATTCTGAACCGAAAAAAATAAATTACATATCTCAAACTACCATTGATGAGTTGGAACCTAGTGTGGTAGTCCCTAATGATGTTGTGGCGGAATCTGATAAGAAAAGAGTTGGAAATTTTTATGGAGTGGGATCTCAGGAATTGGTATCATATCCCAAGCATGTTGTTCCTAAGATATGTTTAACTTCTTCTTGTCTTATTGACATCAATAAGGAGGTATGGTTGTGTAGTGTTAAACAAAAAAGCACTAAAAAACGTAAATTCCTAGGACCTATTGAAGACTATCCTAGGAAAAGGAAAATTGATTTGAAACCTTTTGAGGGTGGCACTTTCAATCTTATCTTTGGATGATGGCTATTATGGCGTGGCAAGTGGAAGGAGCTTTTATGAGGAAAGCTATGATTTCTTTCAAAACCGTGGTTATGAGAAAAGAAGTTTGCATTATTTCTGACTATAATGATGCATATTTCCTTATTCTGATCTTCTTGATTGAAGAAGATGGCAAATATATATGTGAAGATTTGATTCTTAAATTTGGAAATATTAGTTTTTAGCTGATTCAGGAAAGGAGATGCTGAAGCTTGATGGGGAATATTTCACTACAAAGGATGGAGATGAAGTTTCAGTAGGATCTATTTTGGCTTTAGTTGCTATTAGTTTTGTTTTTTTAGATTTGTGTTGTTATTTTTTTGTAGTTTTTATTTGTTTTTTTGGAATTATTGTAATGTTATATGGGATTCTTATTAGTTATCATTTTTTATCTTTTAGGAACTATGGGATACTAACCAATCTTTTAGGTTGTTTAAATATTTGGTGTCCCCATCACCCTAATGGATCAGAATACTCTACAGAGTCGCCAGAAGAACGCTCACTTGATGCAATCTCACTCTCTTGAAGCCGTGTATACTCCTCCAATAAAAGTTAATAAAAATTTAAGTAATTTAGACATAACATAAATAATATTAAATATATATACTTACATAGGCTTTCTTTTCTTGCTCATCAACCCATTATTGATCCTTCTACAGCTTGTGGGTATGAATATGTAATTCAATAGGAATCGGTTCTCTACCCAGCATCTCTTTATGTAATAGACTCATTATATTAATATTTCTATTAAAGAAAATTTTTAAAACTTTTAAAATTCCTTACCAAACGTCGCAAATGCTCAGTATGTGGAATTGAGCTCCACGTATGAAGGGAACTACCCATGTTCCCAACATCAGAAGCTCTGTTCTGTCTATTTTGGTCCCTCCTCCTGCTATACTCTACGCTACCCGAAGCATTATTTAACTCAGCCCATACAATCTCTCCAATTCACAGTGGCCACTCGCCAGACTTTCTAATGTATGTAAATATGTCACACATTCTAGTCAATCCATGCTTCTAGAAATTCTTTCTAATTTTATCATTATACTAAGGCAGCCAACAAAAATCTTTCTTCATTTAAAAACATACAAAATAAAATATATATGTTTGCTAGCTTAAGTAAAAAAGAAGTAATTCAAAATATATTTGTATAATAACTAATCTCAAATTCTCTAAACCACATGTCACACACTGCTTTTGGGGCTTTCTTCCAAGAAATATAAAGAGCATCATATTTGCTCCGTATTATATCCCGTATTTTATGTTTCAGTTATTTTGATGGGTGGAACCTACAAAATATATTATTTGAGAAAAATATTTATTCAATTTTAGTTACATGTTAACAATATTATAAGAATATACGTGTCATCCTCAGGTTCAATCAACATTAGACTATCTATCAACAGCTTTGTTGTAGCTGGGGTAGAAGGTCCACCTGTAGTGGGCTGAGGAGGTGGTAGGGGATAGTATGATGAAATATATGGTGGATATTGATAAGCAGGAGGGCCACCATAAGGTGGTGGTGGGTAATAAGGGTAGAATTGAAGGGGTACTCTGTGTGGCATCTAGTGAAGGAAAGTGGGGGTTTGATGAGTAGAACTGCAGGCTACTAGCTCCAGGAGTGGGTAAAGGTATGGTAGGCTGACTATGAGTGGTAGGTTAACTATGAATGGCAGGCTAAGATGAAGAGGTCCCCTCAGTACGTACAGACCTGTTGGATGGGCCACTAGTCATCTTCTTGCTGCACTTATTAAAAATTTATTTGATCAATCCTCTTTAGACTCTTCACCTGAATCTATCTGTAAAAAAGAATAAGAAATATTAAAAACATAAATTATAATAAAAATTTAACATAAAATGATGCAGTAATTAAATAAATGCAGTTCAACAACAATAAAATAAAAAAAGCTAATTATTATCATTTTGTTCAAATAAATTATATTGTAAAAAATTATTTACATTATGTTAACTCATCATTTGTTGATTCACTTTAATATGATGATATATTTTAACCACTATAAGATTTTTCATAACTTTCCTTTATGTTTAAATCTACTTTCTCAAACTGTAACTCATTCTCATTATTTGAAATTTTTTTATCCACATCGATAGCAAGATTTTTTAAATTTAACATAAACTCTTTTTGATATGCTGATGGTATTGAAGTGATTTTCTCAATTACTCTCCTTAGTTTTGTCTTCATAATTACAAGCCAATCTTGTTCGCCTCGTAATCTACTTGGATAGTTAGCATAATAGACTTGACTTGCCTGACTAGCAATGATGAATGGGTCAAACTTTACATATCTCCCATCTCGCTTTACTTCTATTATACCATAAATCAGATGTAATCTTATACCTCTATTTTGTATTGGATCAAATCATTTATAATTGAATAAATACACATTATTCTCATGCCCAAGATATTTCACCGGTAATATTTCTTATAATATCCTGCAGTACTTAGAATCATCACATGTATGAGAGTTCCCTCTTACACATACACTAAATATTTCTTTCTTCCTACCTTCACACCAATTTTTTTATTTAAAATTTATAGCCATTAACCAAAAATATTTGATAATATTTAACTAATTTATTTATGATACGGCTCAACTTCATCACATTTAAGCAAGATATATAATGTAATAACTCTCATCTCCTTATCGGTCAAATAGTGCACAATGCTAGTGTCTGCGGGTTCACCACTTCTATTAAAAACAAATAAATTTGAGGATTTACTCACATTTTTAGGTGCAATACTTCTACCTGATTATGATGTTATTTCAAAGTAATACGAGTAAAATTGAATTGTCTCGTACATTACACTTCACAGATTGAGCCTTCGAGATGTGCTTTATTCTTAATAGTTTTCTTAAGTTTATTTAAATACATCTCAAAAGGATACATCCATTGATACTAAACAGATTAAGGGACTGTAGCCTCATATGGTAAATGCAATGGTAGATGCTTCATAGAGTCAAAAAATGCTGGAAGAAATATTTTCTCAAGTTGATACACAATGAAAGGAATATGTTGCTCTATAAGAATAAAGTTTTCTATATTTAGTTTAAAAGAACATAAATCTTTGAAGAAGCTACTTAGCTCAATCAAGTGCCTTATAATTTCATATGGTGGAAAATTAAAGACAGTTGGTATTAGACATTGAATGAAGATATGACAATTAAGACTTTTCAATCCAAATAATCTTTCTGATCTTATGTCAACACATCTACTTAGATTGGAAGAATATCCATCAGGTGCCCGTAGGATCTTTACCCATTCATAAATTACTTGTCTCTGCTCTAAAATCAATGTGAAAGGAGCTTTTTGTTTGAGAAATTTTTCATCTCCACCATCCTTTAATTCTAATGTTTTCCTCCTATAAATCTCATTTAAGTCTATCATTGCTTTTATATTATCTTTAAATTTTTCTTTGATGTCCATAACTATATTTAAAATATTATCAAAAACATTTTTTTCTACATATATTACATCCAAATTATGTCTAATCAAGTTTATTCTCCAAAATGATGATGACTAAAAAAATATTTTTCTTGATCCAATTATGATTGACACCATATCCTGACAATTTATACTCAGCTAATATTAGAAAATTCATTATTGTGGGCATGAACCTTACTCTTTCAAATATTTTTTCACTACTTAATTTTGGAGGAGGTTGTAACATCACCATTTTATTTTTAGTAAAGATATCCTTATTTTGCCTAAAAGAATGACTTATCTGTAAGAACATGCGATGACAGTCGAATGAAGTGTTCTTCCTTCCATAATTTAAGGTGAATGAATTTATATGTTTCATATAATATGGATAAGATAACTTGACAAAAGTGCTCCAACCTGAGAGCATATCATACAAAAAAAAGTTACCAATTATCCAAAGTAATGTTACCTTCATTATTAAATTTTATTTGGTGGAGATATTATATGTACTTACTCCCTCTTTCAAAAATAAACTTAAATCATAAATTAATGTTATAAGAATACATCGATCTTTATTTTTGGATTATGTAGCCCTGGAATGATAAGCGTTAGAAACATATAAGGAGTGATACACAACTCTGGAAGAAGATTATAAGGGGTGAGTATCATGGGCCAGTATGAGGAAGGTGAAGCAGACTAGCTAAACGAAGTAAAACCATATGCACATAAACCTAATCTTATAATTTTTTGTTCTGTCACAAAGGTGGGATGTGTACGATCAAAGTGTCTCTAAGCCTTTACTTCTGATGGATGTGTAATAACACATTCTTATAGAATGTGTTCATTATGTCATCTCATATGTATAACAAATCTTATAGATGCATATAACAATTGTAGTATATAAATTATTGGTAAGTAAAATATCATACTGACAGGTACTTCCTTCAAGTTTCTTTTTGTTCTAAACTTTAGTTTAAATATTGGTGCATTGTAAGTAATAGCATGAAATCTCTGATAAATTATCTTTAAAGTATAATATGTATCTATTGACACAACAATCTATCTTTGTGTATGTCAATCTAAGTTTGAAAACTAACTTCTTTATCCGATATAAATTTATAAGAATTATGTTATGTGAGATCTCGTTCCCTTACTGTTCCTCTCTGAATTGGATTTTCCTCCCAGGATCGGCCGGGACGATATTGAGATCATCCAGGCCGATCAGTGCATTGAAAACGGCTGATTTCTGGAGTGTTTTCTGGAATGATTTCTGGACTGGATCGTCCAGGCCGATTTTGGATCGGCCGGGGACGATCAGATACGACAAGAATCCCGAGAGTATCGTCCTGAGAAATCGTCCAGGGCCTATTTGATTTTGTTCTGATCGGCCGGGCCGATCAGACTAATGTTATAAGCAAATCAGCTCGTTTTGAGGAGAGAGAAAACATTTTTATAAAACGAAAATATCTAAGGAGAGAGAAAGAGAAAGGAAAAGAGAAGAAAAGCTTGGTTTCGAAGGCCGCGGAGCGCTTTTCGTCCGACGTCGCTGTTGGGAAAAGTGTAGATCTCATGGTAAGGACTCCGAATCCTATTTCTGTTTTCAGAGATATTGATTTTTGATCGAGTTGTGTTCTGTTTTGTGTTTTCGTAGTCAAATTTTGGACCAGATTTGGTATTGACACAACTTTCACCGCACAACTTTTAGAATGTTATAGATATGAATATTCTACACGATTTGAGTATTTTCTACGATGATTTTACCGGTCGGAATTGATTCTACGCGATTTTAATTGAATAGAAAAATATCAGGATGTTATTTGATATGGATTCAGTAGAAGAATAGTCTTATATTGTTGTCGTGAACATTCTATTGTAATTTGGTGAATTGTGATTTTGTAGGATTTTTGTGTAAATCGGTAGACTGCCGTTACTCTGCCCGATTTTCGTATGATTTCTGAATTGTCTGAAATTGATAGATTTCATTGCTATGTATATGAATATTGATATGATTGTTCTAGATTGCTTTAATATTGATTATTGAATTGATTATTGAATTGAATATTGATTGACTATTGAATACTGGAACACAAGTGGAACCTGGTTGAACGTTGGTTGGAGATTGATTGACCTGTACAGGATGGTGGGCCGACGGGCTTTCCTATAAACATTGATTAACATTGATTATGGATATATGGATGGGAGTCATAAGGGGGTTCTTATAGATATGCCGACGGGCAGCCGACGGGCAATAGAGTGACGACTCTTTTTATTGAAACCAACGTATTGATATCTACAACAGTAATATGGATTCTACAACAGCAACATAGCCAGTTGATTGTACTTGTTCAGTATTATTGTATTGAAATGCATGTTTACTGTATTGATATACGGATTTATAGATTTATTGTTTTATCGATTTCTACTTTATTAATTGGATTGGATTGACAGATTTTCTTTTACTGTACGGATTTCATTGATAGATTCAGAGCATTGACTGATCATTGAGCATGGATACTACTGAGTATAGATATTGTATTGATTCAATTGATGCTATGGACATGACACTATAGATTCATTGACATTATTGATTTTAGACTCATTGATATTATTGTTTCTGCACCGTATTACCTGCTGCATTGATTCATTGCTAGTATAGATTGGGATTTATCGTATTGCTTTTTCGATAGATTTTATTGACTAGATAGTATTGATTTGATTTTGATAATAGTGACTGATTGGACGGATTGATTGATTTTCTACTGTGTACGGATTTCTTCGAGATTGACGTGTATTGATTGAGATGGATTTATTGATTTGCCCGCCGCTGCATAGACTTGATTTCATTGACTATGGATTTCCGTATTGCATAGACTCATTGACCATTGACTGATATGAATTTGATTGATTGACATGCATATTGATAGCATCGCCGTGCTTTGATTTCAGTTATAGGTAGTAGGTGACCTGCTGGACTTTGTAAAGCTCATTATATGTGGTTGATATTTTCAGGTCAGGGCAAGGGAGCAGGAGATAGAGATTGATCCGGATCTTCAGGTTTTAGTTCTTTTGATGATTTTGATTCTTTTGTACTCAGGACAGGATAGATTTCAGTTCTGGTGTTTATAGTGTAGTTCCTGAGTATTGTATATGATGTTTTGAGATATGGATTGACTTGTATATGGATGTTTTAAATTTATAGATTTTTATTAATAGACTGTTATTAATTGGAGACTATAGATGACTCTGGTAAATGGCTGGTTTGATCGACATTCTTTCCAAGTTAGATCTCGGGGCATGACATGTTATCTGTTTGTTTAGTTTCCTTAGGCAACCCAATGAATTGATTAAAATATTCACGAGGAATATTATATTATGTCTTTATGGTTAACATATTCACAGTAATGGATAACTCTGAGTGAGTAGTGCATCCCCTTTTATATTAGTTGTTAGGCAGCATGCAACAAATCATAAAAATTCTGTGCCTTTTTATTTGGTAACTCTTCTATATACTATTCAAATTATATTATAGTTGCATCATGAACTAATTCCTCAAGATCTGGTCAAATATCTCTATCCTCAACTATATTACTACTTGTAAATGGGTCACTTCAAGAATGAAAATATGGCTCATATTCACTATGAGAAGTCCAGTACCAATATTATGGCATGAACCCTCTGTGATATAGATCAACAATTACATCATTTGGTCTTAGGTGCACTTGATTTTTATACATATAATATGTTCATCGAAGCATTCCATATGAGAGAAATAGGGTTTTGACTGGCGGATTTTTCGGTGGCTAGGACCCCGAAGCCTTTTCTGTCGAACAATTTGATGAAAAGTATTCATCATGTTTAAATACCCCGGAGTAATATCCATTAGTGAGTATGGTGGAAAGTACCGGTGAAAAATACGCCACATTATAATAAAGATTTTACAGATTACGACATCTTTAATAGCAGATAATGGGTCGGATATTTACCAGCGTAATATACGCCAGAAATACTGTCGTTATGTTACTGTCGAATAAACTGTCGGTTCAAACACCATAATTTCTGGCATATCTTTTTTTATTTTTGCCGGAAGCTCCGACGATAATCAATGATTTTCCTGTAGTGAATCATCATCATATAGGATTTTTTTACGTAGAAAGATAGTGGTGATTCATCTTTTGACTTATGATTTGGCTCATCTTGAAGTAATGTTACCATATTAAGAAAATAGTTTTTGAATCATAGGCTAGTATTGATGTTCACCTATTCAAACTTGAAGACAAGTATATTTCTTTTATTGAGAGTGTCTCATAAATATATCATTGATTGTAATTCACATTAGAAAATCTATTTCCTTTGTAAGATCATTTAATTATAATTTTGAAAAAGAGTTGAGACAAATCCAGTTGGTCCAACCTCACTAGACTTATTTACTAATATTTTCTTATCACCTTTTTTCTTTCTACAGAATCCACTAATTACTACATGATAACTAGGCCACTTAAACTTAATGTTTATGTTTTAATTTTGCCACCTAGCATATTTTTTATTCCTATTTTCATTATATATGGTATCTTCTAATTTAAAAAGGTTTATCAAGCATTGAGATATACAAACTAAACCAAACGCAGGATTCCACTTCTAAATTTAATATTATTATCAAGTATCTCAGCACATAAGGATATTAAACAAATGGATGTACTTAAAGTTACATAGTTTCAAGCACCTATACAATATATGGAGTATTGTCCTTCTCACTCTACCTAAATAGTTTTCATTCCATAGAGTAGAGTTCATCAAGTGGAGGAGAGTTGATGTTTGGTAAGTAACGAAGCCTCTTGTTCAATTTTAAAAGGCCAATTATCATGACAATTAATTTGATTTTAATTTCTTTAATCGTCTTATTTTTATGTATTCAGGAAAAGCAAACAAATATTTAATTAAATTATTTAAATTATTTATTTTCAAATAGGAAGAGATCTTAAGGGGCTATCATTATAATCTATAAAGAAATTTTTATGGAGGAGATTTGGTGTATTTCCTTATAAGTTTCTCTTATTTTCTACAAAACCTGATGCAATATTACCCTTAAGGATTCAATAAAAAAATAACTTAGATCTTTTATAAAAATTAGTCTATAAGAACTTGATCCTATCTACTTTTGAATTGATTTGTAAACCAACCACCTTTACAAATATTATGGTTAAAGCATTGACAATATTATTATATCATTCATTAATAATAAGTTTTCTACCTAGCCTAATTCAATAATAAAATATATCTATGATTATTTTGTTAGTGAACTACCACAAATTCTAATGGATAAATCTCAGTATTTGAATATTCGGCCATACCTACAAGATAGGAACCTACACATCTTATACTAAGAAATTTCCCTTCATCTCTTGATACAATTAGCACTAAACTACATGACGAATTAAAGTCTTTAACACAAATGCCCAAATAAAAGTATAGTTACTTGAAACTTCTTAAAGGGTCAAACAAAAGGTGAGTTACTATTCTTAGATTTTTGTTCTTTAACATGAAAATATATGAAGGCAATTTCTAAGAAGATTCTTTGAAGAATCCTTTACATAAATAATGGCATGCTCATGGATCCAAAAAAAAAATCTAATAAATAAAATAAATCAGTCTCATAATCTATTTTAACATTGAATATTATTACATTTATCTTTAAATTTAAGTCTTATCCAATAAGATTATCCTTACTTTTATGTCAAATAAACCATAATTTAGCTTATTGATAGTATTTTTGTAAAAATCAAATATAGTAAACTACTCTAAATCTCAAGCATCTCCAATCATGTTAAATTTCTAGTTTGGAACCTCCACAAGTATTTTCTAAAGTACCACAATTGCACCCAATGTCTTTTCATAATCTCTCGACCTTGAACTTAAAAATTTTCCTCATTGTATAACAAAGTAATTTCTTCTAGAAATCATTCTCCAAAAATGTTTTCCAATTTTTTGGGTGTATTGAAGAAACACTTGAATATGAGTTTGTAATTTAACAACCATTGAATTGGGGCACTTTAAAACACTAATCATTGTAGAGTAAGATTTATCCTTTTGTTCTATATATGAATCAATAATTCTTTCTTCTTACACCTATTTAAAAAAAAGGATTATAAGACTTCACTCATTTATTCTATTCACCGTCGTCATTTTAGTGTGTTGTAAGCTCTAATGGATGTTTAGTCACGAAACATAGATTGAGCTATCATTTTCCTCATCATAATTTTCATCAAGTCTACAATTAACAAATGTTATCATTAGTAGGTGATGGACTAACTGGCCTTACATACTGTCATTTGTTCAATTTCATATATATTACTTTCATTTAGAAATATTTTATTGAACATGGCTTTAAAATGTTGTTGAATTTTTTTTAATGTAGCTAACATAAAAAATGTGAGTGATGTTGAATTGATATAGATGTCTTATTTGACAAAGAATATTATAATCACTTAAAATAATAATAGTGATGATGTTGTTGATGATGATGATGATGAACATGATGATTTTGTGATGATTTTTATGCATATTTATAAACTAAAGGTTATAATAAAATAACATGAGTTAATTACCATGAATTGTATGGGCCATGATATAATAAAATCACTCTATTTAAAGAATTTAGATTCAAACTAAATATTTTACTCTTGATTTTTTTATATTTAAAAGTACTTAGAGGATGAATTCAATAAAGTCATAAATATAAATGTTATGGACAATTTTGTTAGCTTTTCAACACATATAAGAACATAAAATTTAGATAAAAAGTAAAAATAAAAATTATGCTCAGAATACTAAGAGACGGCTAGTATAACAAAATTTATAAACTTGATTTAATTTTTTAACGTGCTTATATAATTTTAACTATAATTAAAATATTTAATGAATAATAATAGGGGATGCATATACATACCACTAAATTTTTATAAATGTATATATATGCATTATACCTAAACTTTTATATTTATTAATTAATGGAGAGTAGGGCTTCGTTTGGGCGACTTTCTTGCTGCTTCTTAAAGCAGCTTTTAGTATAAAAATTATAGTTTTTGTACTAGAAAGTTTCTTTAAAAAAGATGTCCCAAACAAACCCTAATTTAGTATGAGAAAAATGTAAAAGTGAACATGATTAACAAGCTTGGGTGACAATTGATAACATAAAAGAGGATTGACTAAGGAAGATTATTCTCTAAAAAAACCACTAAGGAAAACATGGGTGAGTGCTAGAGAAGTGAGAAAAAGCATAAGAGCAAGGTTAGGGTTTCATTTTAGCCAGTTTTGAAGATAAGTTCTATAAGAAATTTACCCTCCAAGATGTAGGATATCTTCCACTTACCTTAGAATCTAATAAGGCTTCATTTTTTACGACTTTCTTATTGTTTTTAAAGCAACTTTTTAGTATAAAAAATTAATTTCTTTGTAATAAAAAGTTGTTTTAAGAAATAGTAATATAAGAAAGCCTTCCCAAATGAAACCAAAATTTCTTTCTTAAATGGTATTCTAAGAGGTGATATGTGATAGATAATGAATATATAGATTTGCTCATAATTTTTAGAACTAATTCTTCGATGATAAAAAATTCTCATATTGAACTATTATGATTTCTACGTTGATGTTTTATATATATGTTTATAGCATGTTAATCATCATTTAATCTTAATTTAATTCATGTCATAATTCATCACTATAATTATAAATCTCATTAAATGTTATTCAAATGATGAGTTATGATATGAGTAAATAAATTCAGTTAAAATATTTCATCAATCTTTAATTTGATGTATATTATATTTCATTAGTTTAGGGAAATATTGTTGCAACTCGAGCTTTTGAGTTTATGTTTTTTGATGATAACAAATATTGTGGCTCACTTTCTGTTGTTTACCTGTATTTTTGCTTGTGTGTATAATAACTTTTCAAGATTACGATGCATCATTCAAGGTTCAAGATTTGGGAGAGTAGGTTTTATTTGTAATATTCATTGATGTACTTTTTGATTTCTTGAGTCATGTCCTATAAAGGTGTATGCTTGCATAGTAACCTTGCACACACACAATTGAAAATTTTCTATCTAATTGTTAGAGTTTTTTATTTTGATCACATCATCCGGAACGATCCCCAAATTACCCTAAACGATCAGTTAAAAATAGAAACCCTAATTAGGGCATCCTGGTTAAGGCATCTACAATTAAGCGAATCGTCATGGATGATATTATCATCATCTGGGAAGATAGGCTCAAATCAGAAAGAATATGTCGCAAGATCAATTTAGGCATATGCTATTTTTGGACATCATCCAGGACATCATCCTGGACAATGAAGTGTTATTATACTTAATTAATCTAGTAAATAATGAAATCAATTAATGTTTGATTGCTCGATCATATCATCCTAGACGATCACAGGATCGTCGGAATAATAAGTTCACAAACCTTAGTTCTTTCTAGACGATCTATAATCGGTCAGGCTCCATTCAGGGCGATGCTCTGGATGATATGTACCTTTTTGTACTAACAAACCCGGATGATCAGTTTACTTTTCCATTGTCTAGATATGTATTCAGGGCAATGTTCTGAACGATACTCCACAATTTATACTGATTGTACAGGACAATCCTTATATCATCATGGACGAAAAATTTAGTTTGTTACAATTAAGAGAAATTTTGGAGCTCTTCTATTTAATACCTCTTGTTTTTACACGTTAGTGTCTTTGGCAGTCATTGAGGCTTCGTTCTTCTGGAGAAAACTTGAAGAGAGAACTTGAAAGAGAGAGAGAGAAAAGGGTGGAGTTTGAGAGAGGGAGAAGATCCTTGGAGGGGTTTCAAGGGAGTGTGGAGGGGGGTTTCACACAGTTGCTCTAGCAGGCTCACACCTTAGTACCATCAGATTCAAGGTTTATGTTGAGGAAAATTTTGGGATGAAGAACATATCTTTGGTGTCAAAGGACCTAGCTACTTCACCGTACCGGGGAAGGTGGAAGTGATTTTTTAAGGGCTTCTCTGCCTAGCTGTGGGGGCTAAAGGAGAGACACTGAGTTTAGTTCAATACTCGGGGGATGCCTCCGAGGAGTGGACGTAGGTCAAATTGGACTGAACTACTATAAATCTGGTGTATTCTTTCTTTATTATTTATGCATTTAATTTCTACACTTAGTTTCTCTTATGGTGAATCTTGGTTTTGTTAAGTATGTGCTTTTGTTTGAATTTTTTTTTTAAATACTAATTCACCCCCCTCTTGGTTAGCCTTGTGACTAGTTCATAAGAGCTTAACATCCCTGTCAAACTTTCAAATATCTTCTAAAATTAGTAACTAATTAATTAGTCATGATACAAGCATGTAAATTAATTCTTAATATCATATAATTCTCTTATATGAAATAAAGATTACTTCTGATACATCATCGAAAATTATCTGGATCGGGCATAAATCTCGAGGTGTATCTAAGTTGGAAACTTTCAAAATTAAAATTTTGAATCATCCAAACTTCATTTTTTGCAAACTTATAGTCAAACTGAATGTGTCGAAGAGACAAACCCAATGAGACCAAAATCAGTCCAATCCATGCCCAAATAGGTCCATATTGGGGGCCCGAAGCACATTCAAAAGCTTCAAAGTATAAATAGGTTGACCAAAGGATATCCAAATATTACATGCTTCTACTAAAATCGAGCAACTCGATGAGAAAAATCAAACGAGCCTAAAATATTTCTTAATCCTGTCATTATTTGAGCACATAAATACTTGAAATACCTTTTATAATCGAGAGAATCAGCATGGGCTGTCTGATGGAATACTACGAATTTGTGTGCATGTGGCTGAGAATATTTTATGTGCATTTGAGAGTCTACATGTGATATCAAATGGGTCCTAGGGTATATTAAAATGTTTGAGCAAGTCTAAACTTCTCCTCTAAGGCACAATGATGCATGGTTTTGGGGCGCTTCACCGCCAGTGCTCTAAAAAAAATTAAAAAAAAAAAACATTTAATGCGGCGGCGCTGGAGGTAGTTCAGCATTACATTGGGCTTTCTAAGGGAGTGTCGTGGCGAGCACAGTAACACAAGGCTAAATTTAAATATTTAAAATTATTCAAATCCACTATTTAATTCTACCTTTTTTGTTTAAGCTATAATCTAATGAGATAAAGGGAGAGATTCCTGTGAGAAATTTTTTTGAAGATGCTCTTTGCTCCCATGCGATTTGTTTTATTTGTATTTTAATATTTTCTTTCAATCAAATCCACATAGTCAGACATTATACCTCCCCGAGGGGCAGACTAATGTCCTTCTATTGATCTAAAAAAAAGAAGACTATAATTCATTCTTCTAATCAAATGCAGCATAGGGAATATATAAATCATCCCGAAGGATGACAAGCATATTATCTTATCGACCCGAGTAGATTAATGAATTATGAATTTATTTATGTAATCAAATATAGAAGATATTTGACCTACCTGTGAAAGCAGATCAAAAATCTACCTATCCTTTGATTATGGAGATAAATTTTAAAATATATATAAAGCACGATTAACGTTTCACAGATCTTTCCCCTACCTTAGAAAGGAAATTAAGGTAGGGTTTAGATTATTCTGAGATCTAGACTCCCTATAGAGATATGTCCCTATAGTTAATTATATCTCCTTAGAGAATACTCTCGATTTAAATGAAGACTACTTAATTTCAAAATTATATACAAATTTAACTAAATATTTGGGATAATTTAAATTTTCATGCTCAGGCTTTATATTATAAACTTTAAATATAAAATTTGGAAGATTTAGAATTAATTAGATTGAAGAAAGTGCAAAGAGAGGGTGTATACATTTTGAACTTACCACCTACCTAGAGTGGGCTGCTAGCTAACAATCCTAATCACAACAATCGCCGATGAATGCAAGATTTAAGATATCTCTATCCTAGGAATCAAGGAATGGTTAAAGAATTTAAATCAAATGCAATAAGATATGCTTACAAAAACTAAAAATATACTCGTATGCTAATGATGCATGAAACAGTTATATATATATATATATATATATATATATATAAAAGAGCTGATTTTATTAATATAAAATTTAAAGGTTACATCCCAGTGTTTGCAGTAAAGTAAAGGTGGTCAGGCACTACCAACAACAAAACTGGGTTCTAAACCTATAAGAAAGTAGAATTTAATATAACTGCTTATAGTCTTCAGGCTTCAAATCTTCTATGAAATTCCAAAAAGGAATATCCTTCTATGGGGGGGATATTACTTTTTGGAGCCCCATTTGCATGTATATAAGCAGTTATTTTTAATCCTTTTACAAACTCAAGAGACTTTACAGACTCAATCTATATACAACAGATCTAAGAAAATAACTTTACATATCTCTTTATAAGTATATCAGATCCTAAGAACATTCTGCTTTTACAGGAATATAAAAGAAGGCGAATAAAAAAAGTTGTATAGTTATGCATGCGATAAGTGCATTGTGAACAGTTATAAATGCAGGAAAGTAAAGGCATGAAAGTAAAATACATGGTCCTCACTTATTCACTCCGCTCTCTGGTGCACTGACAGGAAAGTAAATATGCATACTATGATTTATAGAAAAGTAAGCAAATACACATATGTGCCCTCTAGGCAAGACACTCGCAAACAAACCATAGCAAACCACCGGCCTAGTCTAGGATAAAGTTGGTTGTCTTAGCAAACATCTAAGTGTGTGAAAGAGGTCATGTGGCTTGGATAGGTCTTATAGGAATTTATGTTTGGATTGCATGTATTATTAAAGTTTATTAATTATTAAAGGCCAAAAGGGGATTTAATTAAAGTTTAAGTGATATGTATTTGAATTTTATATTATTTCACTTTTAGATGTTAAAGTTATTTGATTTAGTTTTAAAGAACTTATAGATTGATAACTCCATAAGTGCAGGAAATTATCAATTTATGAGTCCAAGGACTTTCAAAATGAACACTCATCTTATAAAGAAGACAAGTGTACATTTCGGAGTCTCCAAAATTTTATTAAAGAGAGAGAAAAGGGACCTTATAAATGCAATATAACATATCTTCCCTAAGGAATCGTATATGCCACATAAGGTCGGTGTATTATTAAGGGTTTGAAGATATCCAAATCCAAATGTATTAGTGCCTTCCAAAAAGAAGTTGTGCACAATACATAGGAGATCTTTTGGTTATTTAGATGTATTAAAGGCCCTTTAAATCAAAATATCTAAAGCCCTCCAAAAGAAATCAAGCTTTAAGCATAAAGGCCTTAATCAATTTAATCTAAGTTAATAATCAAATTTGATTGATTAACATAAATCTTAATAAATCAAATTATCAAATTAATTTAGTTTAAATGAATTAAAATTTAATTTAAATTTTAATGAATTTTATTGTAATATTTAGAACTTTTAATCATTTATTGAATTTTAATGGATTTAATTAAGAATGGATGATTTATTAATGAAATTAAATTAGAAAATTTATTACAAAATTTTATTTAAATTAGGTAGATTAATCTCTAAATTTTATTTGAATTAAAATGAAATTTAATGAATTTTAGTATTTATTTATTATTTAATTAGCTATTTATAGAAAATGAGTTATTTAACAAATTATTAATGAATTAATACTTAAAATATTTAAAATTTTATTTTAAATCAAATTATTATTCTCTAAATTTATTTGATTTGATTTTAATTTTTAATGAGTTTTAGAATTTATTTATTGTATTTAATTATCTATTAAAGAAATTGTTTAATTAATGAATTTTTAATTAGAGAATTATTTAGAATTAAAATTAATATGTTTCTGATTTTATTTGATTTTAAATGAATTTATTTTATATTTTTGGATTTTATTTAAATTTTATAGAATTTTAAAGTATTTATTTAATTAATATTTAATTAGGAATATTTATGAAGTTAATTAGAGTTTAAGTTGGATTTATGTTCAAATTTGATTTTTAATATGATTATTTACTTAATTAGGATTCATTTGAGTTAATTTAAGTTTTTATTGAATTTTATTTAAATTATTATGAGTTGTTTAGTTAAGACTTGATTAAAGGATTAATTAAAGGTTAATTTTGATTTAATGAAAATTGGATTTTATTTGATTTTGAATGATTGTAAGTTTGATTTAAAGTTGATTAGAATTGAATGAGATTGATTTCAGATTTTTAGGAATTTTTATTTGACTTATTTGAATTTATTAAAAATTAGGACCCTTAATGAAGAGTCACCTAAATCCACTAGTTATTTGGAGATTGACTAATATTAAATCAATGTGTATTAGATCAAAAGGTTATTACACTAGTTTTCTAACTTTGAATTTCATCCCAAAAGAGATGTGTGTAGTTCATCCTAAATTGACTAAGTTAGCTAAGACCCATCCTTAATATTTGTCCTTAATGGTGTCACTAGGTTATAGAATAGTAAATCAAGTTCTTCTAACCCTTTAAATATACACATTGCAATCACATCAATCATGAACAAGTTTACTAAATCTAAGAAAGAAAATGAATGAAAGATTGATGAATTTAAGCATTAGGATTAAGCAATAACCCTATTATTTGAAAGTTCAATCAAAGGATAATTATGACGCTATTGCTCTCTAAACACATAACATTCACCATAAAATTTATTTACTAATAATAAAGCTCTGTTTAAGACTTCCAAAGAGTGTCTAGATGCATGCAAATGGATTTAATATTTATTTATAGCATAATTTTAATATATATATATATATATATATATATATATATAATATACAAGCATCCTTATACTTAGAAATTTAATAACTATCAAAATACATTTCAAATAAATATAGGAAAATTACTGGAGGTAAGGAATATGTTTAAAAGTATTCATGCCAAATTTCAAATTAAATGGATTTTTATTTACTCAAATATAAAATGAAAACAAAAAAATTATATAATTAAAATTATTTTTAATATATATAAAACTTTTATTTGAATTTAATTTTAAATTATATAGGATGAAAATTTGAACAAAATGAGCTATTATGCATATTTTTTATAAGTATTTATTTTATTATAATTTTTTAAAGTTTTTGTTAATTAAAGTCATTTAAAAATATTTATTTTAATTACAAAGAGATGGCGGCGCCGGCGGGCCAGATGACGTGATCCTGATGGCTGAAGCGAAAAGCGCGGCGGTGCGGTTTGGAACGACATTAAATGCCAATCATTAGGCGGCGGCGGATGCAGTTTCGACTTATACGCGCCAGCGAACGCCGCCCGCCGTCAGATCTTCCACTGCACAAAATCAACGGCCAAGATCTTTCCAGATGGTGATCTATGCAATGGAGCCAATCGCGCGGTCTGATCAAGCCGCGGAATGATGCGATCCAGACCGTTGTTCACGAGATCAATGGTCCAGAAATGTACTACCTATGTATGTCACGATTTAAGCCCTAGATGATGAAGAATGGCTCATTCTATCAAATGGCTAAACCAAATAAATTCAAATTTTAAACATAGCTTTATCCAAAGAAATAGAACAATGGGAAAGTTTTTTTACGATTTGAAAAGCACTTTATAAAAAGTTATTTAAAGCTAACTAGATTTACCCAGGGTTTGAGATTTACCTTGATATAATGGATCGTTTTGAACGATTGAGGGCTTGTTGAGCTTGTTGCTTGTCCTAGATTATTTCTCTAGAAGACTTCAAGGGCTGAAAAGGCCTATATCTCGAGCTACAGCCCTGAGATGGTCTTTAGGCTCGATTTGGCCAGAATCTCGCCACCGGCCACCTTTAACCGCCAGATTTTTGGTGGGGGAATATAGGGGAGAGTCTCTGGAGCCAAAATGAAAAGAGAATTCATTTGGAGAGCTTGAGTGTAGAGAGAGAGGATAGGGATTCGAATGTAGGTCATTTAGTCTCTTTTGGCCAATTCAAATGACCCAGGACCCATTCGATGGTCTTGATTGCTTTGGAAGCTTGCTGGGATGCTGCCATGTGGCCTGGAGTTGTTGGGATAGCAGAATATCAAAGGACGAGGAAAAATGACATGTAAAGGTCATTTTGTCCTCTTGTAAGCACATGGGAATGATAGGAGTCGTTTGATCCTGATCAAAGGGCTAGGATAAAGTCTAGGAAGGTTCTAGAGTAGTTTGAAAAAGTTGGAAAGGTTTAAGGTAGGAATGATTAGGTTTAAGAAGTGTTTAGATCGAGTTTGACCACCCTAAAACCTAGGTTTGACTGGTCTCCATGCCAAATGGCAGTTGAGATGGCATGGGGGAGGTGGGTTTGAGCTGGTTGAGTGATTTGATAAGGAATGGGTTAGCTTAGACTAAGCCACTTGAATATTTAAGCCATTTAAAAGAGTTTGTTGACTATGTTGACCAGTCAACTGGTCAATAGTACGTAGGTGAGGTGGCATGTGAGGATACCTTGGGTTATGGAGTGATAGACTTAAGACTTGAATGTTGATATTTGAATATATGAAATCATATAAGTGGGGGTTTGACTGAGTCTTAGTGAGTTGACTTGGTCAAACTCACTATAATTTGACCAAATCAAAATCACCATAGGTTGAGTTGAGAAATGTTTAGGTAGATTTAGAGCACAAATTAACATTATTATATGAGATCAAAATGCTCGATATGATTGAATATATGATGACTAGTTAAATTAATTTCACTAAGAGAAATGTTTAAAGAAGCTTGATGGGGTTTAGAATCCATTTGGTGATGGATTGAAGGGTAATTGAAGTTTGATGTTCAACTGAGGTGGCTCAATTGATCACCTTGATCAATATTTTTTTCAAAGAAGATGCTGAGTTTGATGTCTAAAACTCCTATTGAAATAGTTTGAACTTTGATTGATCGATTGAATAGGTTTGAAATCTCAATGGATTTGAGATATAGATTTTAATTGAATTTTGAATAAGTTCATTTAAGGTTTGGGTTAGTTTGAGATCTGGATTGAATTGAAGTCTAGATAGATTGAGATATGAATTGGCTTGAGTTTGAATTGATCACAAGTCTGGATTGATTTGAATCTAGATTAATTCTAGGATCCTAATGACCTCATACAAAAATGAGGTCAACAATTCCTAGGGAGGGAAAGCCCATTTTTTGAACCACTACGGATCGTTTTAGCTAATAGACCATATTCTCTGACTTAAGGTAGGTTACATTTTGCTTATATCAATTTTTAATAATTCGACAATTTTTAGATTTTCTTGATTAAAAATATAAATTTATGATGTTTGAACCGAGATAACTTTTAAACAAGGAACTATCATCGCATAACTTCTCGTATGTTATAGAGAATGTAGTTCTGGATATTTATATATTTTTCTAAAAAAAATTTCTCTAGGTATTTTTTGAAACATCGCTTTGCTAAAACTGTAGAAAAAATATTCAAGCACTGAAAACTAGTATTGCAGAATAATTAAACCTCCAAAATATAGTAATGCACAATCTCTAATAATTTGGTAGAATTTTGAGTTAGAAAAATTTTGCCACACTTGTTTAAATGCAGCCTCGGAGGCGAATCTCTAAAATTCTATAAATAACCTAATTTATATTTAACGACTTAATTGTAATATTATGTAGCACGACTTATATATTGTACATATCTTGATTATATTTGTCTGCATCTGAGAAATTCTAGGGGGAGTTCTATTTAGAGTTATGTTATACATATATATCTGCTAAGTTCTGTTATAAAAGCTTTGAAAGTCGTAAGAATATTGAAGGGCCTGAGGGCTAGGAGTTCTGAATGGGAGGTATAAGGGCTTTGGAGTTGTGAATGGGAGACGTAAGGGCTAGAGTTTTGTTACTTTTTAGTTTGAACTACTACATAATTTTGAGTTATTGGTTTGAAATTATTAAAAAATAATTTAGGTAATATAATCTCATGAGCTATGTTAGCTCATTCTATGTTATGCATCTCATGTTTAGGTCAACATAAAGGTAAAGGGCTGATTGAGTAGATAAGGCTGAATTTTCGAGTTTGACTAGTGTATAAGTACCCTTTTTTAAAAGATTTTTGAACAATCCCAATATTTCCGTATTTCCTGCCCTGTTTCTGTTTGTGTCGGGGATTGTGATAGCAAAATTTGTAATTACACTTTTGCGGATGAATAGAAAGAAAAGAATATTTTGTGTGTTTGAGTAAATTCATCTATATTAGAAAAATTAGAAGCTCTAGTGTCTCTTATTTGAAAAGAAATATGATATTTCTCCAAATAAAATATCTTGGTCTGTTACTTTCTGTCTATATTCTTCCACAATCCAACACAGTGTGACCAATATTTATGGGTCATATTGAGTTGAATTGTGACATGTATAGTATGATATAAATAATTAAAAATTATAAATATAAAATAAAATATTATTACATTAAAAATACTCATCAACCTTATGAATTAAACTATATTACTAGCCATATATCATATGATCTTATAATTTCAGGTAAATTAATAAAAATTATAAAAATAGATTACTCTCTTTTATTATGAGTGTGATAAAAAATATATATTTTGTATTTCTTTTAATATGACAAAATGTTTTTAAAAGGTTTATAGAAGTTAATTTGATTTGCCAATTGAGGTGATGGAATGATCATGATCTAATTATGAATAGGACAAATTTTAAAAAGTATCCCATTAAAGATTAATTTAGGGGACGGAACATGATTAAAAATATATATAAAAAGATCATACATGCAAAAAGATTTTGTTTTTTTCTTTAAAAAATAAAATAAAATGCAAAAAAAATTTAAGTGAGAGAGGTGGAAGAGAGAGAGCAAATTTAATCATTTAACTTTAAATACTTTTAAGCTATACTTTAAACATTTAATCAAATTTTAATTAATTTTAAAATTTTTAATTAATTTTTGAAATACATCTGAAATATTTAATAAAATTAATTTTAAAAATTGAAAAGTATAATTTAAATTTAATTAATTACACATAATAATATTTAAAATTAATTAGTTATAAAAATTAAATATTAAAATTTAATAGTTAATAACTAAATATTTAAATTAATTTTTTTATTATTTCAAATTAATTTAATTAAATATTTAAAATATAATTCAAAAGTTAATTAAAAAATTAAATTAATTAAAATTTGATTAAATATTGAAAATATAACTTAAAAGAATTTAAAGTTGAATGATTAAATTCTCTCTCTCTGTTCATGTTTCTTTCTCCTGCCTCTTTTTCTCTCTCCTGCCGCAGCTCAAAAATGCAAAAAAAAATATTTTGCATTTTTTTAAGTGGAAAACTCAAAGTTTTTAACGTGTATGATCCTTTTTAATTTTTTTTTAATCATGTTCCTTCTCTTAATATAATCTTTAATCATGATCCTTTCTAAAATTTGTCCTTATCCTTATGAATATTATAAGTAGTCTGCATTATCTTTCATAAGAACATATTATATAATACCAAATTTATGAGATATTATAGTTTTTTGAAGTCGTATGACTGGTGTAAGTAAAGATCAAGCAAGTTCTTATTAAGTATATATATTTTTATAACTAAATTTATGAGATAATATAAGTAGTCTGCATTATCTTTCATAAACACAAGATCTTAATTAGTTTTTGTTGAAGCATACAAAACTAAATATAAATTGCAGAAGAACTCTATACACATACAGATATACATTTTAAAGGATAAGAACTGCACATGAAGTCAAAATTAGCCTAGGAAATTTTCATGATATTTGCATTTATTCAATAAGTTTCTTTGATTTCATGAATGTCATAGAAATCTGCTATTTCCAACTTAATGCTTCTAACTTCGTTCCGAATAGCTTTCTTACTGCTTTCTAAAGTAGCATTTTAATATAAAATTTTCTAATTCAAGAAATTTTGTGCTAGAAAGCAATTGTAGAAACAATAAGAAGCTTGCCTCAAATTAAGACTTTGTTTGAGACAACATTTTCGCTTTTATTTAAAGCAACTTTTTATTATAAAAAAGTTTTTGTTCAAATAATTTACTCTAAATGACGGCTTTAGAAAGCATCCACACAAAATCTAAACCTTAGGCTTCGTTTGGGGCGGCTTTCTTACCGCTTCTTAAAGCAGCTTTCTAATATTAAAATTTTAATTTTTGATCTAGAAATTCATTTTAAGAAGCAGTAAGATAGCCTCCCAGCCGAAGTTTTAGTCTTTTTCTTAAACGTAGCCCTTATTGAACAAAATTCATTTCTTATTCTTTAATCCTCTCACCTATATATATTTAATTTGTTTGCATATAATTATAATGCTTAATCAATGATACAACATTGAATATTCTAAATAAGGGGAGAGGGATAAGGCCAATAGAGAATTTAGCTGTGGATGAGGATTACAGGGTTGAAATTTTGTCCATCTGTTGCTAAAATTCATGTGACTGACACATGGGCCTAGGTCTATAAAATCAAAGAATATACTGGGCATCTTGAAGATATTTTTGAGGCTATAGGTCAAATTTCTGCTGGAATTTTCCCAAAAAAAAAATAATAAATTTCTGCTGGAAAACTTGGAAGGATATGCTCTTGTATTGTTAAGTGGAATCCATTCCTTGTCCTCTTCTATTTCCTTAATTACCTCAAAGGCCTTCCTTCTAATTGTTTATGATAGTTGTTTCATTCAGTAGAACATGTGTGTGTGTTTGTTAATAGTATAATGTTGAAGAAAGTTTGCTTTTGCTTCAAGCTGTGTATTGCAAGTTGTTGGATAAGGATTTCTTTGTAGATTTAGCCACTTAATATATAGGGGATAATTTAATTAACTTTTGTTTTGGCATTCAAGATTTTTGAATCTCTTTAGTTCCCAGCAACTCTTTCCGACCTGCTCTAGAACAGGAGGAATTAATCTGTGCGGAGATCATACACAGAACGTCGTCCAGAGACAAACCAGAATGCTTCATGTCAACAATACCGAGTTGTTGTAACGAGCACAGGGGTGACGTGGCGTATTCTGGTTGGTCTTTGGACGGCATTCGACATCCGCACAGAATAATTTTTTCTAAACCAGTGAAGGATCACCAACAAGGCAAATTGATAATTTAACATTTCTAGGAAAAAATCTTGGATTTACAAAAATTCCTATTTGATCTAACAAGCAATTTGATCTGATACAGGAATGTCAAGTACTTCAGAACTAATCAATGCTTGATTTGATTCAACCCAATTGAACTTATAGCTTGATAAGCCCAAGAATGATATGTTAAAGACTGAACAAGATATGATGTGTTGCATTGAGGTCAATAGCAGATGAAGGCTTCATTTGGGATGGCTTTTTTTTTTATTCTTAAAACGGTTTTCTAGTACAAAAATTTTTATTTTTGTACTAGAAAATTGCTTTAAGAAGTAGACAGAAAGTCGTCCCATGACAAAGCAAAACATTATGAGTTCGAACTGAAACAAACATGAAGTAGATGAGCCAGTCCAATAGAACTTTTTTCACTATTGCATCTAGTATAAAGCTGCATATACAATAAAGGAATTTAGGCAGGGGTTGAAATTAAGCCGCTAGTGTAAGGAAATAGTCTCCATTACAAAAAAATAATGATCTTTAACATCCAATAAGTCTTTTAAAAGTGTACACACAATTTTTTATCGCTTGAATAATGTTCTTTAGCATTCTTTGACAACCTCATTATTTAATTATTAGGTTCATTTTTGAAAAGGTAGATGTCATTCTTAAGTATCATACGTTTTATAGATGTTGTTCATGCACTTTATTGATGTTTGTATGTGTTGATTTTTAGCTAAAACATAAATCTTCTTTCTTAAAGCCTTAAAAATTTCCCATGTTCTATAGTTTGATGTCATTTATCTAAAACAATTGGGTTGAGCATGGTTTAGTTTATATAGTTTTTAAATCTAAATGATTAATATCCAAGAATATTTAAACCAAATCACCATTTTTTTGGATAAAACAATTGTTTTTTTTTTCAATCATCTTTAAGAAATATTTCACTTTAGACAAAAATTATGTTCTTGTTGAGAGCTGGCGGATTCATGGAAGTAGAGTGAAAGAGCATTACATCCTAATGGTGCACAAATGCCCAGCACACAA
This sequence comes from Dendrobium nobile, assembly GCA_022539455.1. Taxonomy (NCBI): domain Eukaryota; kingdom Viridiplantae; phylum Streptophyta; class Magnoliopsida; order Asparagales; family Orchidaceae; genus Dendrobium; species Dendrobium nobile. The sequence goes on from CM039726.1 coordinate 52,633,101, forward strand.
TTATGTATTTACGTGAAAAATTGAAAAGAAAAACAACCACGGAGGCTTGGTCAGGTGAAGACATTCCACTACGTATGAGTGAGTTACAAAGATTGACCCATCGATCCCTTAACATGGAGATGGTGAAATTATAATAATATGGAGAATCGGTCCAAGTTTGTATGGGTGTTCGAGGTTAAATGAACATGGGTTGTATGTTAGTGGTTTGACTGGGGAGGTCTGATTGTGGTGGTCGGTCAGTGAAGGGATGACGATGGCAATCAAGGGATGGTCATCGGATGATGACAATCAGATGGTGAAGATGGTGACATTCGGGCAGAGGTCCAAAGTGGAAGGACAGTAGGAGGTCCTGCAGTGGCCATTTGGTCGGAGGATTTGTAGCAGCAGTGTCATAACCCAACCCAATCAGGACATGTTTTATCATTTTGAGTTGTAACAAGTTACTCTCAAGATTTAGTTTTGGAATGTTTCAGAATTCTTCTTCCAATTTTATTTCAAATAAAGAATAGACTACAAAGCTGCCAAAATATCCATAATACTAAAAGTAAATTCATCCACGAGATTTTTTTCATTTCATCAAAATACATCTACACTATAGTATATGGCTACCAAATAGAAGCTACCAAAACTAAATAATAATCAAGCCACGATTGAAGAAAAATCTTAAAATTTCTAATCAACTTGTTCCTTCCATTTACCAAATCCTAAAAATAAGAAGCAAAATCGCAGTGAGTTACAACAGCTCACCAGACCATACAAACCGATATAAATTTTCAAATTCTTTTATTAAATCTTTTTTAAAATATTTAAAATCAATTCAATGCAGCATAATAAACCACTGTACTGAGTAAAATAATAAAAGCATAGGTTATCCAGATTTAAATAACAATACATGTGACACCTGTAGGTTCAGCATCTGGATTGACCTATTTTAACTTGATTGAAAAAAGCAATAAGAAGAAGACTTGGGAAGCAAGAAGAGGATTTTTTAGCCGCTTTGGGTTGTTTTCAACTATCGGGCTAGTTCAGAAAGTTATATAGATTAAGGTAAATCACATTAAACCCATCTCAATGTTCAAAAATACATAATTTTTAACAAATTTTCTAACTAAAATTTTATTTCTGTTGGCAAAAAATATAGATAATTTTGCAGTGGTAAAAATTTCATCACTTAACTTTTTATGTTATACAGATTACAATTATTCACATTGTAAATATTTTCTAAAAATTTTATAATGGGGGTTTTAAACTTTATGTGATTTTTATTGAATGAAAAATTATCTATATATTGAAAAATAGTGTTGTAGTATCATAAAAAACTTAAAATATTATTTTACACAATCTTTGATAATTTAATTATTTTTTGAAAATGTATATTTTTTCCTAGTATGGCTTTCTGTTGTTTATAACACTAAAATTCTGACACATGCTCAATTACTCTTAAACAACTATAATGTGATGATATATATGCATATATGATTAAATTATATCTGCTGGAAGTTATAAGGGGTTAGAATCCTCTAAAATTTTATCTATGTCTAAGGTATACTATACCTTTTAAAGTTGTTGAAAGGATTGACAAAGCAGCATAAATGTTACAATTGTTAGATAATATATCAGAAATTTATGTGTTCAATGTATCACTTTTTAGAAAATGAATATATGATTCAAGAAATAGGATATCTGTCAAAGACATCAAGGTACGTTTGAATCTAAGCTACAGCGAAGTACAAGAAATGATTCTAGCATATGATGTCAGAAAGCTAAGTAATAAATATATTTCTATGCTTAAAGTTTAGTGAAACAATAAGGCTACTTGAAAAAAATTCTGAGATGCGACAACTGTATTCTAATTTTTTTATTTAAGATATGTGTTTTGAAATATCGATGATGACATTTTTTCTGAGGGGTGAGTTGTGACACTTATAGGTTTAGCATCTGGATTAACCTGTTCTAACCCGATTGGAAAAGTTGCAAGAAGAAGATTTGGGGAGGAAGAAGGGGATTTTTTTGTCACTTCAGGTCATTTTCAATCATCGGCCTAGTTCAGAAAGTTGTCTGAATCAAGGTAAGTCATATTATGCCCATCATAATTTAAAAAAAAATACATAATTTTTTTACAATTTTTTCAATTAGAATTAGTTTCCATTAGCAAAAAATACAGTTCTGGGAAAACTTTCACAATGTAACTTTTTATATGTTATGAAAAAAATACGATATGCACATTTTTTATATTTTTTAAAAATTTTACAATGGGAGTTTTGAAATTTGTGGGGCTTTTATTGAATGAAAAATTATATGAATATTGAAAAATAGTGTTATAGTATAATAAAAGTCTTAAAATATTATTTTACACTACCCTTAATAATTTGGTATTTTTTTTAAAATGAGCATTTTTGCCTAGTAGAATTTTTTTGTTGCCTACCATTATACAACACCATACAATTCTGTCACATGCTTAATTACTCTTAGGCTTCGTTTGGGACAGCTTTTTTATTGCTTTCTAAAACGGAGTTTTAGCACAAAAATAAAAAATTTTGTACTAAAACTCCGTTTTAGAAAGTAATAAAAAAGCCGTCCCAAATGAAGCCTTAGACTGTTATAATGTGAATATATATATGCATATATAATTAAATTATATCTATTGGAAATCATAAGATGTTAGAATCCTCTAAGATTCTATCTATGTTAGGAAATTATTGAGAGATATAAGGGGTCAAAATCTTTTGAGATTTTATTTGAGATATGTATATGTGATATGTTATAGTGTTATAAGCACAAAAAGTGAGATAAGGGGTCACAGTTCTTTGAGGTTCTGTATGGATTCAAAAATTATGATATGAACTACTCGATGATAAGAATTTTAATTTATTTATATGTTCAGTATTGTTATTTAAATCATGTAATAAGTACTACTATTTATTTATTATATTTCTCAATATAGTGATTTATTCAAACATCATTTTCTTCTTTTAAATATTTAACAAAATATTTGATAAAATAATATTTAATGTTTTAGATTGGTTTGTATTGTATGCTGAGCTATTATAACTCACTATAATTTTGCTTCTAGTTTTAAAGATCTGAAAAAGGTAATGAGATTATGGATTAATAGCTCATGATTAGATCTGAATTGATATGTATTTTTATTTTGATTTTTATATAGTCATATCTAGTTTATTATTTAGTTTTGTATCTCTTCATGTAGTCATATACTATAGTGTAGATATATATATTTTGATGAAATAAAAGAAACTTAGTGGATGAGTTTACTTTTAGTATTTAGATATTTTAGTAGCTCTGTAGTTTGTAGTTTTTTTCAAATAAACATTGGAAGATAATATGAATATTTCAAAACTAGATCTTGGGATTAGTCTGTCGCAGCTCAACGTGATAGGACTTGTCTTAGTTGGGATAGGTTGTGATAATATTAAAAAAATAAATAAATTGAAATTAATATTATAGAGATGTTCATATCACAAAATAGTTCATATCATATTTCTCAGACCCAAACAAAATCTCAAAAGATTATAGCCCCTTATGACTCCTTTTTGTACTTATAACATCAGAGCATACGCACGCATAGACACCAAAACATGGCATATTTGCCACCAAAATAAGGCTTTTAGCCACTAAAATATGTCTTATAGACATTAGAATATTCTCAATCATAGACAAAATATCAAAGAATTATGACCCCTCATATCTCCCAGAAAACAATTTTTATTTTAAAATTGTCCAATATCACATGATTCAAACATATAAAACCATATTTCATCATATTGCAATAATTAAAATATAATTTAGCACATTTTATAATTGTGCAGTTTTTTATAACTGTAAGTAACAGAAAATCCTACTAAAAAATGCACAATTTTAATAAATAACTAAATTACCAGAGACCATGTATAACATTATTTTAAGACTTTAATTGTACTATAATATTATTTTTCAAAGTCCATATTATTCTTTATTTGATAAAATCTATAAAAATTTTAAAACCCTCAATATAAAATTTTTAAAAAATATTCAAAGTATTCAAAATATTAATCTCTGTAACATATAAAAAGGTACGCAGTTAAAGTTTTTCCAGTGTAATGGTATTCCAATTTTTTGGAAACGAAATTAGAAATTTAATAAAAAAAAATTATTAAAACTTTACATTTTTAAAATTTGAGATATACATGGTGTGACCTACCTCGATTCAGACAAGTTTCTGAACTGGCTGATGGCTAAAAATGACCCGAAATAGTCCAAAAATATTTTACTTTCTCTCTAAATCCTTACCCTTCTCTCGCCTCAAGGCTTTTTTGATTTGGGTGAGAATAAGTAGAACCCAATGTCGAACCTAGCGATGTCAGAAACAGTTAGGTAGAGGTCCGACAACGGTCACCCGATGAAGGCAATAACATTTAGGATGAGGTCCAATCTAAATTGAAAGAATTATTTTTTAATATTTTATATAACAATCATAACTATTTAATTTCTTTCAATAATAAATATTATCATAAACAAAATTTATTGATCAACATATCAATATACATTTATAACAATTATCCAAAAATTATGTATAATAGCCAAGAGTCTTAAATTTCTATACACAACATGTACCCACCCATGACTACAAAAGAATATTTAAAGATAGAAAGAAACAAAACATTAGTAAAACCAAAGGAATCCTGTAATTGAACGGTCTCACTCCTCGTCCTCTTCTCTAACTTAAAATCATTTAAACCATATATAATGAGCTAAAAAGTCCTAACAGGTCACTACAATTCTATAACTAAACTTAAAGCACAGTAAGGAAATAATATGCATGTAATCATTTAGTTCATAATAGTGAATCTGTATAGAAATAGTAAAATTCATGCAGTAGTAATAAAATATGTAAAATAATAAACAAGTATAGTATGGAGGCTAATAGCAGTGCAATATGCAATCAATAAAATCTATTAACTAATAAATGAGTATTGATGTCGAATAATAAAGTAATAAATAATGATTCTTAAATCGTACGTCATAACAGTGACATTGGGTGAATAAAGATATCATATAAATTAATAAAACTAAAGCAAATGTGAAGACTGTTGGAATTCATAATAATATAATACTATCAAATCATTATACACATAATATTCAATCATTTTATATCAGTTTCTTATATCACATGCTTAGTAATAGAAATTTCATGCTTAGTAATAGTAATCATATCAATAACAGTAGGCTAGTAGTATTAATAGTGGACCAATAATAGTATCAGTATCAGTAAAATCTATGGCTATAATAATAAAATAGTATGGTAACAATAAATCTGTATAGTGACAGTAAATTAACATTGCATCTCAATAATTACACTAAGTAAAAAAGCTCTAGTTTGCACAATATTTTTCCAGTAATTAGTAAATCAGTAACTTTGGCACAATAAACAGAGTCATGATTCTTTACTTATTTGCTTAATAATCATCTTCTTATAACTCCAAATCAATAAATCATATAAATAAGTAGAGGATAATACAAAACCATAGTATTTTAAAGAAATCCCATGGGCCCACCATCATATATAAGTCAGTCAGTCTCCAACCAACATCAGTAAGTAACCAACCTTTACTTATTTTCTCTCACATTATTACTCATTATTGTATAAACAATAGCGAACAACTATCACCAATTCACATACCAGTATTCATTCACTATGCCTGCAATAATAGTATAATCATATTAAAATGTAATTATCATTCTTATTAAATCATATAAAATGCAATAACTACTCTTTTAACCAATGAAATTATGAAATCAATATGTTAAAATGTCCAGAATAATTACTACTATGATATACCAAAAGTTGTAGAAGGAACTTCATGAAATCAGGAGAAATGCCATAAAAATCATTTTGGTAGGAATAAAAAAATAGAACATAAAATCTTTTAAAACATCAATAGGATAAGAGTCGCCTGCAATGATTAAGAGTCGCCTACAATGATATGAAGAATTTTCATAAAAGCAAGGAACCAAACTAGCGATTAAAAACACAGTTTTCTCTTTCCTCTCTCCTCCTTTATTCCCCTTCTCTGTTTTTCTTCAATGCAAGCCACCGCTTGAGGTAAAGGAGGGAGGAGCGAGCAGTAGATTTTGATTTAATTATTTTTAAAAAAGTATTTAGTGCGAGCGCAATGACGCTCGCTAGATATAGTGTCGTAATGCTGAAAGACCCATTGTCGCAACACTCAAATTTATGTATGCTGTAGTGCCGCCCCTCCAGGTGCTGCTGCACTGAAGTAATTTTCAAATTTTCTTGAGACTACAGTGCCGTGGCGCTGAAAGACCCATTGCCGCAACACTCAAATTTAGAAACTTCGGAATTATTATATTTTTATTTTTTAAAATGATTTCTAGATTTTCATGTTGTTACATCCGATGGTGGTAGCTAGGCGACAAATGTCTGATAATGGTGGTTAACTGGCGATGGCTTATTGGCACTGGTGCTCTGGTTGAGCTCCAGGATTCCTTAGGCCTCATAGCTCTCTATAATATCTAGCCGAAGGTCCCCCTTATGTAGGGCTGGGGGCTTATTTATAGATTTTTGTGAGTGGCATGGCCCAAAAGTATGGTGGAAGTATGAAGCACCCTGTAGGATTGCTCTGATCTTGTATCATTTTTTAGCATTTAGGAACCTTGATGATAATGTCAGAATCAAGCGATCTTAAGCTCATTGGATTCCTCTCGTTAAGATGCTTGATTTGACTATAAGAATATCAAATTTGGATATTGTTTGGTCATTCAATTAATATTTTAAAGTTTTCAACTATGTTTCAAATCTTTGATGAGGGCCCATTTGGGCCTGGATTGAGTCGATTTTGGTGTCGCTGTGTTCACCTCGTTGAGATATTTAATTCAAATATAAGTTGGTTAAAATTGGAATCCAACTTGTCCCAGATTTAGGCTTCATTCGGGATAGCTTTCTTACTACTTTCTGAAGCAGCTTTCTAGTACAACATTTCTAGTTCAATAACTTTTTGAACAAAAAAAAAATTATTTTAGAAAACAATAAGAATGTTGTTCGAAAGCCTTAATTTTTGAACTTTCTACATCAAATATGCATCAAGATTCTTGCTCGATTGAGATGATTTTTTATGACGTATTAATTTTGAATACCACAAAAGATAAATATATATATATGCATGTGCATGCATAAAAAGCTTTTAGTTGCTAACAAATAATAAAAAAACAACAACAATTTGTTTTATAAATAAGATAAATAATCATTTTTCATTCATTTGGGGGCTATATGAAAATTAAGGGACAGAGTAAAGTTTGAGTTGAAAGAATAATAATAAATATTTTAACTTCTCTAAGAGGATGTTGGTCAATTCACGTTTGGTTTGGTTTTATTTTTCTTTCCTATAATTTATTGAGCCACATCGAATCATTCTATCATTTCAACACTTTTATAAAACTAATATTGTTATTAGATTTGATACGCAAAGATCTCAACAACCACCCCTTGACATTCTTATCTCATCTACTTTTTTTTTTCTATCATTTATTGCTTCTAAGTTTCTTCTCTTCATTATGAAATACTTAGGGTTCGTTTGAGATGACTTTTTTGTTGCTTCTTAAAACAGCTTTTTAGTATAATTATAAAAGCTTAATTTTGGCACAAAAAAATTGCTTTAAGAAATAGTAATAAAGCCATCCCAAACAAAGCTTTAGAATTCATACTATGCATCAGTTGTCCTTTAGCTTTATAATTTAAGGACCAAATACCAAATGAAAACTATAATTTTTTATTTATTTACATATATATTGTATACTTTTTATTTATTTTTCATATCTTAAACTTTAATATTTATATAAACACTAAATTTTTAAATCCAATAAAAATTTCATTAATATTAACACTTCTAGAGTGAAATAAATCTTTTCATCATATATTTTAATGTGACTAAGTTTTTATTTGGAATAACTTTTTATTACTGTTTTTTTTTTTCGTTGATTTCAATAATTTTTTTACTAAACAACCACTTTAGAAAGCTGTAAGAAAATTGTCTCAAATGAAGCTTGAAGCACAAAAGTGTTATATAAATAAAATTTAAACTTTTGATATTAGATACATAAATACTTTAAAATTTGGGGTATGATTATGAATTCTCCTAACCTATAATGCAATAATGATAAGGCAATACTTGATGTTGATTAAGATTTTGTTTGGGACAACTTTCTTACTGGTTTCTAAAATAGTTTTAAGCTACTATATAAAATTGTACGAAAGCTGTCCCAAACAAAACCTAAGGCAGCATTATCATTAAAGTGTCTCTAACCCTAAAGTACATTGTTTATACTCCGATTATAATATCATTCTAGCGGCTCGAGTTGTGTCTGATTGGTTGATGGAACTCCTTCCTCCCGCGAGAGTTGTGCTGCCCAAAAAAAATAGTATTATTGTACGATTAAACAAAGAAAAGTGAGTTAGCACGTAACATGCAGATCATTAAAATTCTTTTAATTTGATCCAATATGATTTGCAAGTCAAAAAATAAAAAAATAAATCAAATACATATAAACATCATTAGAGTATTGTTATTTTTATTTAAAATATTAGAACAAGTTATAAGAACAATTTAAAAGATGTCCGTTAATATTACTTTTTATTCTTATGATGCCAATTTTTTCAGATGCTTACTGATTATCTTAATCGGTTTTTTTTTTAATCAACAATTTTGCTAAGTTTTTCTATCCTTACATTGTAAGTTGTATTGGGCTTATTTAGAGATGTTATTAGTTGTGGTGAGCCCTTTTTGGTTTTTCTTTAGTATTTGTGAGGAGATCTCTCTGAACTTATGCATAGATGAAACCATGAAAGCTAAAGCATCATTCATTGTATTCTCTATTTTACATTGAATTCCTTTCATCGAGTGAATCAAAGGTGCATAAGTTAAGTTGCTCTACTTTCTTCTTGGTGTTGATTCTTTTTTCTTTTGTTAGCCGTGTCTTGTTCCTTTTATGAGTTGAAGGAATTTGGTATGTGAGCTAATCGGTGGCTAGTAAGATGTAGGGGTGTAAGTGAGCCGAGACGGCTTGAACTCGACTCATTAACAAGTTGACGAGTCGAACATATCGGGTTTCGAGTTCGACCCTATAATCAAGCTCATGTATTATACGAGCTTGAACTTGAGCATCGGCCGACTCGGCTTGTGAACTCGTCGAGATGGCTCGATTATAATTAAATATTATAAAACTAGGGCTAACTAGGTTACGTGGCCTGCCTAATATTACCTTTGCAGTTTGAAAGCAAATAGTAAGATGAAAGAGAGAATGATGAGAATAATGAGAATGAAGTTGAAGAATTGAATGAAGAAAATGATATTGATAATGCAATTGAGAGGAAGAAGAGGAAAGAAACATCAAATGTTAGGATAAATTTAATGAAGTTATTCTCTCTGATGGAGAAAGCTGAATTCTTATCCTTGAATCTCTATTTATTTTCATCCAATGTTGATGCTTGCTGACTAAACTTTAGCAAGTTTAGTTAAAATGGTTTAAGCATTAAATCGTAATGCAAAATTGCCTTTGCAATTGCTAAAAATTTTAAACTCATACTGATTTATTTGTTGGACAGCATGATTTTTCAATAAGAAATTCAAGATAGAATTTTTATACGTTATATACTTGGTTATCTTATTGAGAACAGATTTTAAGTCATTGTTCGAAGTAAAATTTCTTCTTTCGAAATGAGCTCGAGCTCGAACTTGATATTTTTTAAACCGTTCAAGCTCGAGCTCGAGTTTGAGCTCATTGAATGTTAAACAAGCTTAGCTCGTTAAGGTAGAAACTCAACTCGACTCGACTCATTTACACCTCCAGAAACATGTCAAAGCAGAAATTTGAAATTGAGAGGTTCATTGGAGAATATGAATTCTAATTCCGTCTTTAATGGATCAAGATGAAAGTAGGGATGTCAATTCGGGTCAACCCGTCGGGTTAGGGTCGAACCCAACCCGACCCGTTTTTGCAAACGGGTCGGACATTTCAACCCGGACCCGACCCGGCCGGGTTGCCGGGTTGACCCGACTCGACCCGCGACCCGGTAGTGGCAAGCGCGGTACGCGAGGCACGCGGGTTCGGCAGCGAGTGCGGCGCGCACGGCACGCGGGTTCGGCACGTGTGGCAGTGCGGCACGCGGGGCAGCGTGGGCTGAAGCGCGGGGCGCCCGAGGCAGGCGGGCTGCGGGTTGGGGCAGCGGGCAGCGCAGGCGGGGGCAGCGGGCAGCGGGCACCAGGCGGGAAATTCAAATTTTCTTAAATTAAACGGGTTTTCGGGTTGACCCGGCAACCCACCGGGTCAACCCGACCCAACCCGTTTTATCAAACAGGTCAAATCTACGAACCCGAACCCGACCCATTTATCAAACGGGTCGGGTCCAACCCAGATTTTTCGGGTCGGATCCGGGTCGGGTTGTCGTGTCGTGTCAAATATTGACACCCCTAGATAAAAGCAGGTCTTGTTCATCAAAGTCTCTCTTTAGCCATTACTAGATAGGGTAATGGCCAAAGAATTGCAATTGAAGGTGCATAGTGTAATTCTTCTCACTTGGAAATAATGTGTTGAGAAAAATAGCTAAGGAAGAATCTACCATTGATATTTGCAAAAGCTTGAAACCCTAAACTTGAAAGGTCCTTGGCATCGACCCTTATTGAAAAAGAAGTTTTACACTCTTCAAATGGAAGAATTGAATAACATATGGATGAATTCAATAAAACCATTCTTAATTGTTTCAAGACTGTTGATGTGAGAATAAAGGAAAAGCAACAGGGGATTACATTGCTTAAGCTTTGTTTGAGACGGCTTTCTTACTGCTTTCTGTAACAGCTTTTTAATACAAAATTTGATAGTTTACGAAATTTTTGTACTAAAAAGTTGCTTTAGAAAGCATGAAGAAAATCGTCCCAAACGAAGTCTTAGGCTTCGTTTGGGATGACTTTTTTATTGCTTTCTAAAACGGATTTTTAGTACAAAAATAAAAAATTTTGTACTAAAACTCCGTTTTAGAAAGCAGTAAAAAAGACGTCCCAAAAGAAGCCTTAGTCTTTGCCAAAGTCGTATGAAGCTAAATATTCATGATAATATCTTTTGAAAATTCATCATCTTATTTTATAATTTGTATCTCTTTTTAATAAGTTATATTATGTAATTAAAAATATCAAGAATTCAAATATGGTAACGAATTAAGCTGCATTTTGTAAAAACTTTGAATATGACAATTATCTATATATCAAGTAATATTATAATAAACACAATTTTATTAGTGCGGTTAGATTCTAAATAATTTAATCAATGATCTCAACATCAAAATTAAAAAAAAAAATTCATATTTTAAATAAATTATTTTAAAATAATGATATTTTGATTTATTTATGGAGAAAATATAATGTATGGTTACACTACATTAACAATTAAGTTTGAACTCTTTAGATAATGTCTAAAATGAGAAAATTATTAGTTTGGCATATATATTTTATATGTTAGATAAATGCTTATTTTAAGGGGAATGTTAGTATGCATCCTTTGAGGATAACTTATTTTAATATTTATTATCTTATTTGGCTTCACATCAACATTGGTTTGTCATCATCAAATATGAGAGATTATTTATCTTATGAGCCTATGTGACTTATGTGTCTTACCACTAACTTGATGATTATAAATCTTGTATGATGTGGAATTAGGGGTGTCAATTTTTTACCCGACCCGAAAAAATCCGGGTTCGGGTCGACCCGTTTATGAAACGGGTCGGGTTCGGGTTTACTAAACCGACCTGTTTCAAAAAACGGGTCGGGTTCGGGTTGACCCGACAACCCAAAAATGACCTGAAATTGACCCAAAAATCCTCTGCCCGGTCTGCTGCCCACCCTGCCCGAAGCATCAAGTGCTCTGCCCGAAGCGTCAGCAATCAGCCAGGCTGTCGTCGCGTCGACGCCTGCGCGGACCAGCGCGGTGCGCGTCCCAAAGAGCCGGACCGCGGACGGTCGTCGCCTCGTCGGTCGAGTCTCGCACAGAGTCTGGCGAACCCGTCCCGAAGCCGCGAACCTGAAGCGGCGAACGACGAACCCGTCCCGCGCGCGTCCGGAACGGCGAACCCAAAGCGGCGAACCTGAAGCGGCGAACCCGTCTCGCGCGCGTGCGTACTAACTTGTGCTGTCGCTGCTCCGCCTGCGAGGCTGCGACGCGTGTTGTCGCTGCCGCTGCTGCTGTGCCGCCGAGAGTATTTCAAAAGTCCGGGTCCGGTCGGGTCAACCCGGCAACCTGGCCGGTTCGGGTCCGTGTTGAAATGTCCGACCCGTTTGCAAAAACGGGTCAAGTTCGGGTTGACCCGTTTAGATCCGGGTCAACTCGGGTTCGACCCGAACCCAACCCGTCGAACCGAATTGACACCCCTATGTGGAATCTAATATGATTTGCAAAGTCGAATATATGTTACATGTTAGTAGTAAATTAGCAGCGATGATGATGATGGTATTATTTGCTAGGCCATCTTGGAGTTTTGTTCATTTATAGATGAAGTAAAAAAGAAACCTATCAAGAAGAATCAAATGCAAAGTGTAAAGTCTAGCCTACGCACTAAGTTTTTATGAGAAAGATAATTAAGATCATATTTATAAAACATGCAAAGGAAAAATGAACTCAACAATAACAACAAACAACATCAAGTATGTATCCCGCCATGTGGGATCAGCTACATGAATCATTCCTCTCCATTATGTCCTTTTAATTCTAATTTAAATCTAATAAAAAAATTCATTTCTAATATTTTCTAACCAAGTCGTTTTAGATCTACCTTTGTCTTTCTTAACATAAGTCAAATCTAATACATCTACTCTCCTAACCAAGTCATTAGAAGGCTTAGGGGTGTCAATATTTGACACGACCCGAAAACCCGACCCGAACCTGACCCGAAAATTTCGGGTTAGGGTCAACCCGAACCCGAAACGGGTCGGGTTCGGGTTCAACATTTCGACCCGTTTCAAAATTCGGGTCGGGTTCGGGTTAACCCTTTGACCCGAAATTGACCCGATTTTGACCCGAAAACCCGATTTTGACCCGCCAACCCGAGATTGACCCGATTTTGACCCGGTTTTGACCCGAAAAGAGGAGATTGACCCATTTTGACTCGAAAATTAGCAATTTTTTGATTGAAAACAGGTCATTCGGGTCGGGTCGGGTTGACCCGGACCCGAAGCGGGTCGGGTTCGGGTCCAGGAAACCGAACCGTTTTTAAAAACGGGTCGGGTTCGGGTTGACCCGAATAGTGCCGGGTCAGTTTCGGGTTCGACCCGAACCCGACCCGTGACCCGAAATTGACACCCCTAGAAGGCTGTTGTTAATCTTATATGCCATTGAATCTACTCAAACCTTTCACGAATAAACTCATTTTGCATTATCTCTCTAAGAGTGAAGCAACTAATCCACCTAAGCATCCTCCTCTCTCCAAAGCTTAACTTAATCTTATCTGCCATTGAATGCTTCTCTTTTAAAGTCCAACATTCTATGCCATAAAGCATTCTTTATCTTAATTTTTCATTATTTTCTAATTTTAAATGATAAAATATTTTATTAAAAAATTAAAATTTTCTTTCAAAAATACACAAATCCTACACGTAGATGAATCATGAAAGAATGTTGAGAATCATGTATACCATACACAATCATATCAACATTTTCACCAAATTAAGTTTTCATGTGCAAGTACTAATATTTGGTGAAACTATTAAACATGGCCATATTCCCAATGATTAATATGCAAAAATGCACAATTATATTCGCTTTAAAAATATGTGTTTGGGTTCATATGGATACTACTAGTTATGCACATAAATCATATTTTATAACACATTTCTATTTTAATGAATGTGGACCCAAACATATTTGGATTCCAAAATTTTCAATGTGATTTCATTTTGTAAGAATCCTTCATAATAGTATCGATGAAGAGATAAAATACTTCAACAGTAGATATTAAAAATATATGAATGAAGACTAATCAAAACTCATATCATTAGAACCAAGTGATGGTAGATTTGTCACAAATTTACGTTATGTTTTAGATTGAGGGTGAGTACCCTAAAGGAGTGTTATAGAAGGTACGTAGTTTGATAGAGTTGTTGAGTAGTTTGTCAAGTTCAATAGTTCAATGGTAGATTTCTCAACTTTATCAATTTGTAAAGAATACTTTGAAGGGCACTTGTCCGTGAAGAGAGTGTATAGTTGAGATTATTTCTCCAACAGCTTGATGTGAATGGGAATGAATCGCAATCCAGGTGAGGATTAAGGTTTCGTTTGGGATGGCTTTTTTACTGCTTCTTAAAGCTATTTTATAGTACAAATCTTTTAATTTTTGTGCTAAAAAATTGTTTTAAGAAGCAATAAAAAGATGTCCCAAATGAAGCTTAAATGTGGATGAAAATCAATTTGGAGCTAAACCACATAAGAATAATTGTGTTATTTACTTACACTTTCAATTACTAGTTTTTAAAAATTTAATTTTGACACTTAGACTTCGTTTGAGGCGGCTTTCTTACTGCTTCTTAAAGCTGTTTTCTAGTGCAAAATTTATTTTTTTTATACTAGAAGAAGCAATAAAAAAGCCATCACAAACAAAACCTTAAATTAATTGGTTGTCACATTTTTAAATGCACTAATTCACCTCTTCTTAATTAGCCATGCTATTAAATTTTAACATAATACTCTCACAATAAGATGATAACATCTAGAAAAATCTTTTCTAGACAGTTCAATCTTTCAGTTAACATCTTCCTTATTGAGCTTCCATAGCAAGCACCTGAATTTAGGTTCTCTGTCTTCCATTACTACAGTAATATTGTTAAAGGAGCACTTCAATCACATTCCAAAGAAAATTCCTAATTACCGAAAGTCATCTGCATTTAACAGCAAAATAGTATAACAACTTCTTGACTTCCATGCAATCAAATGCTTGAAAACATCTGAAGGACCATTTGGTATATTTTCCATCTATAAAGTATACAAAATGGAAGCAGAAATCCATCATGGAATATCTTCAGTGGCTGAAAAATTGCAGGTTATTGGCTTGTAATGCTCAAGGACTACAAAAGAAATATCTTTAGTGGTTGTGAACTTGCAGATTATTGGATTTCTGATTTTGTTGTTTCAGATCGGTTTGAGCAAAATAGTCACTTCAGAACAAGAAAAGGTCCCCATCAAGCTTGTCTTTATTGACGATGTAGGACGTTTAGAGTTTAGAATTAGATGCAGAAAAAGCACATGAAAGGTTTATTTCAACTTCTTAGATGGAAAGAAGAAAACCCTCAAAAAATCATCTCAATTGATCGTTTACTGATTGTCCAAAATTCAAATTTTGTGAGAAATATGAGATTGTATAGAGCCCTACAGTGATCAAGATTCATATTGTAATACGAAAAATCAAATTGTTATCGTAGATATTAATTAATGACAAATTATGTAGATAAAAAAGAATAAAAAAAAGAAATTAGTATAAAGATCTGGGACTCATGTCAGTACAAAGAGAATTTCTCTTGAAAATTATGCATTTGTACCACACTAAAAAATTCGCACCTGAATAGCACACAAATTTGGAAGTTAAATTTCTTCAAGCAGTAGATTGATTTTTTAGATGGATTCATAAAGCCAAATCAATTGATCCCCTACAAGAAAAGGGAATTCATAAAGCCAAACCAATTGATCCCCTACAAGAAAAGGGGATTGCTACACTATAAATGCAAATACCTACGGGCAGCAATAAAAGATTTGCATGCAAAGAAACTTGCTTGTAGATGACAACAAAAGGCTGAAATTGCATGCAGCAGTCTCGCCTACAAATAATGTCAGTGAATGTATTACAAGTATGGTGGACCCTTTATAAGCTTGAGTAAGAAGATTGCAACGAGTGCTACACACTTCTTGCAGGCAAAAGCGAAAAGCCTATGATAAATACAAACATCTATGAGCGTCTACAAGAGATTCATTAGTGCACGACAGCTCGTCTTAAAGAAGCAGCAAGCGACCCGTAGTGCAATGCTATGATCCACTTATAGGCGACATTGAAAGATTTATGTTAAATGCAGTTCATCTACATACAACAGCTGGTTTTTTATTTGGTCCGGTGAACGTACGTAGAGCTACGTCCGGTCGGCACTAAGATTGCATGCACAAAATGAGAAATACCGAGCAAATACTGAGCAATACCATTAATAATGAGAAATATCATTAGGTGAAGACGAAAAACCGAGTTATACCAAGCAATACCGAGTTATACCAAAAAATATCGAGAAAAACTCAGTATTTTTTGGTATAACTCGGTATTGGTCTTCCCAGAGCGGTATTCCTCCATATTATCAAACAATACCTATCAATACCGATCAAATACTGAGCAAAAATTAAGTAACAAGCCTCTGACCGGACGTAGATCTACGTCCGGTCAGAGGACGTAATAATTGTTCCTCCTAAACACCTAATGCTGGAGAACGAATAATGATAAATAAAGCTTGCAATACTATTTCTAATAATAGGCAACAAGCGACCTGGAATGTAACACTACAATTTGCCTATAAGCAGAAGCAGGGAATTCATAGTAAAACTCATGGGCCATTGATAAATTGAGGCAGTAAACTTGCAAAGCTAGGTCATCACACCAAATAAATCAATTTACTTTCAAACGATAAGTGGAATACCCTAATGTGTTATGCAATGTATTTGTTGGTAGAAGTATACTCCTGCGAGTTGAATGTTGAAGAAAAAGATAACATGCTAAAGATGAAAATAGGTGAACCACATTACTAGTACATGATAGATGAAGTACAATGCACTACTGAGCAACACCACTGGATATGTAATATTCATACAAGCGGATAGAAGACGTCTATAAGCTTCTAAATAAAATGTTATGCATACCCAAATAATAGCCACTTGTAAAGACGATTGGTGTCAAGCATTTTAAAATGCCCTCCTGCATGCATTTGCAATAATAAACAGAGGGTTTCATTCAAGCATGCCATTCATCATTGCATTTGCATACATATATATCACAAATGCGCAGCCAAATGGTATCGAAGACTTTAAAATACCCTACCGCATGCATTTGCAAAAAGCATAGGGTTTTATTCAAGCACCTTATTTAGTATTGCATTTATATACAGAAATATCACATGTTACAACTAAACAGTGTGTAAATGCAAAATATATCATATATGCATACATACAAATATATTTTATACACCTATTATATAGCGTACATACAACCACCACACAAATACATATTATAAAATACATGTAATTAAATACCCACATCGGCCCCGACAAACGTGTTATACTCACACACATAATATCTAAGGATGTTGCATAGGTCAAGAAATGAATTTAAATTTGAGCTCAATCCTTCTGTGTAATAGATAGGAGTCGACATGGCTCAAACCGTCAAAAAAATGCAACCGTAATGTTGATCGAGATATTTATTTTATACGTTCATATTAGATCTTCAAGATCTATCATAAGAAAAATTCATTAAGAAAGGCATGAAGCTGATAATGAACCTGTTCCTCTGTCAACAACTGGACAAAGTTGATAAGGTTCGACCGAAAAAAATAAAATGGCTAATAAATACCCCAATGATGATCATGTTGATAGAAATCTCAACTAGAAGGGACCCCAAATATTTAAAGATGCCTCCCAAATTCCCACAAAAAATTCAAAATTCAAAAGTAATCAACACCTAAATATTTAAGATTAAAATAAAAATATATAAATACTTAAAGCAAATACCCATCCACCCTCCATAATAGTTATCCAAGATTGACAAATATGAAAATCACTTCAGCTCATAAGGAGCGAATGTTTGGTCAAGAATATAATTAGCATTCATTCTTAATCCGTCTCTTGCCACTAAGGACGTAGCACTTGTCCTCTAACCGATGACTTCACCATCAAATGACACCACAAATAAATGATTATGACTGTGACCCTCTGACTGGGAGGTTATGCCGACAAATTACACCATTAAATTACGACCATGGTCAGATCCCATATGTTCCCCAACGTCACTAAATCATTGAGTAATGAATCAATATGATACAATTAATAGAGCATAAAGCCCTCTGTTAGCTAAGGTAGATTCAAATTTATCCACTTAGACAAATATTTACCCCATGTCTATAAGGTACCCTTGGATGAAGCAACCCATGGTTGCCAGTAAGGATCCTTTGGTCAAGTTAGGTCCATAACATCCTTTGACTAAGTAGACCAGGGATCATGATGACCCGAGACAACGAAATAGTGGGATCTTGATCTGGTTCATCATCATTCCCCCCACCATTCGCTTTAAGTGCAAGGTGGTGAATTTTAAATTTTAAATGTTAAATTTTGAATGCCTAAATACACTGCTACTATACGTCTGATACTATATATATGTTAGAAGACTAGCCTTAATAGAAAGTTCTATCTTGTTATCGGGAGGGGTAATCAACTATAAGGGCTTACGCCTATAGGAAACATGAACTCATATCATAAAGTCCTCGCAAATGAGGGAGAAATCTCTAGGTAATGTTTTATTCAAAACCCAATCTGCCTTCTGAATTTTTTTGGAGCCCACAAATGTTAAATGGATCTGATTGTAACTGAATGATTGTTGGTTGTATAAATAAAATAAAAAAGAAAGAGAATAAAATAAAATTCTTCCACTTTAGATCATGGGGTGTTACAATATATTTGTGTGTGTGAGAAATAATTAATTTAAACTACTTATATGTGCATGTTTATTAATGGAGTGCACCTTTTTATGATATTGGTTGAGAATACAATGTACCTACATGCGTGAAATAGAAAAGGTTATGGAAATAGAAGTATCTTCATTGGTACTATTTAGATGATGTTTTATGTGATGGTTGTATTATTTATATAAAATGATGCATACATGATATTTGTATCATATATGGATATGCATAACATCCCATTCTCAAAATAAATAAATAGAATTACTACATATTTTGTAACAAGCTTGAATATTATTTCAAATATCTTGATTTTATTGTAATTTAAAAGCGTGTTTTGCTTATTAAACTGAGTTATGATTCACCCCTATATTTATAAATGTACACAAAAATCATTCAAAGAATTTATAATGAGTGAAAGAGGAGAAAAAATGTATTATAGACGTGACACCCCAAGAGAAATGTATTTTTTGAAATAGCAATAATATTCTTTTCATTAAAATGCATTTGCGGTTTTAGTGTACTTTTTAGTGTATTGGAAATAGTTATTGTTAGAATTTTAGCATATGAAATTTTAAACCAATCTGACTGTTTATTCCCACCTTGCTAATTCGAATCATTAAGCGAGATAGTGTCACTAAAGGTAACAAAGCTAATATTTAAATCTCTCTCTATGTCTCAAATAAACTTCTGTTTTTTAATTGGTCTTCTTAAAAAAAAAAAATCTTCATATGAATGAGATAGAGACATAGTTTTGTATTTGTTGATGTTGTTTGGTTTTCTCAGTATAAATCAAAGTAGATTCATACAAAGTGGGATCATTTTTTTCTGTATTTCGTCAACATTTAAGATTTGAAAGTAAGGACTATCAAATGAATTTTTTTTCTCTAAATAAAATATAAATATTTGTCATTTCGTACTAGTATTTTATATCAAATTTTCGCCCAAACAAGTCCCATAGCAATCAAACAAATGCCTTTTATGTTTTTTATAAAGAATGAAAATTGTGCCTTTATTTTTACATTTGAGCAACTACTTTCACTACAGGAAAATCGTCCATTATTGACGGTTTAGATAGAGTTTCTAGCAGTTTATAAAATTTCTAGCGGTTAATAAATTGCTGGAACAAACCATGAAGGAAATGAAAACCGGCGGCCATTATCTGGTGATTTCCCAGTTAATAACGACAACCAAACCACTGGTATACAACGAGTTTCCTATAGTGTTTTGAATTCAACTCTCTAACCCAGCTTTTTAAATTCTGATTTGGTTCATACCTCATTCTTTGTTAATTTATTTTATTTCTTTTAGGACATCATAGCTCCAAAGGGGCAAGCCATTCATAAAGGGCAATCTTCTCTTGTGTGAGAGTTCTATTGAACATGGTTAATGGAGCTCTTGCCAATATGAGTTCCATGTAAGAAAAATAATGATCTTTTGAAGCTTTTGTTAATGCCTCCACACAAAGTTTCTCACTTCTTTCAAGTTCATCAATAAAATTTGTACTAAAAAACTGTTGTAAAAAGTAGTAAAAAAACTATCATCACAAACAAAGTCTTAAAAGCTCCGACAAATACCATTTGGATTGATAGATACATTGGCATCCTAGAATTTACTGGAGTTACTATCTCCTTCAACAGGTTGGTTTGCTAAAGTACTTGGTTGATGCTTAGCTAGCATCAAGGCGTTGCTCATCTTGCTTGGTTACAGGTACTTGATCCAGCATTCATATATTTATTGAAGCTTTTAGATATGTGCCTACTACTCTAGTTTCCCCAATCATTCAAATTTTGGGGTATCACCATACAAATTGTATTTAAATAATAAATTTTATTTACATGTCTAATATTTAAATTTTCATATTTATTTATATATAATGTTAATATCTAAATCATATTATATATATATATATATATATATATATTATAAATAAATTTTTATGTGATTTTTAAATTTGAGTTGACATAAGAATTTTGTGATCTGTATCTCTTTTAGTGATTAGAATGAGCATAAAAAATATTGGATTTGCTTTAAGATAAGTAATAAATATAATCTAAGAATCAGCGACTAACTCATGAAGATAATAAAGTGTTGAATGCTAAATTTAGTCATGAAGAATTGGTAGCTGCTATTTTTCAACAAGGAAACAATAAATCACCTCGTGTGGATGGGATTACCTCTTCATTTTTTAAATTTTATTGGAACATAGTAAAAGAAACTACTTGAAAAACTATTGATAGTTTCTTTAAATCTGGTTCTATGCATGAGGAGTGGAAAGATACTTTGATTGTGTTAATCCTTAAGGTGAAGAACCCAGTTTTAACATCCAACTATAGACCAATAAGTCTATGTCAAACTATTTACAAGTTTGTTGTAACTATAATGGTGAATAGATTGAAAAGATGCATCTCCAAAATAATTTCTGAAGAACAAGTGGCGTTTATTCCGGGTAGATTCATGCCATAGCATTTTTTTTTAGCTCAAAAGATCTTTAGCAAGTTTAGGACTCAAAAAATAAGAAAGGTATGATGGCGATGAAGCTGGATATGGAGCAAGCATATGATAGCATGAGATGACCAACTTTAAATCAAGTTTTAAAATGGTTTGACTTTCCTCCTAAGTTTTCCTAACTCATCATGGAATGTGTGATGAATGTCAGATTATCTATCATTTTGAATGGTAAAAATTTAAAATGGAATAATGCAAAGAGTGGTTTTCGGCAAGGATGTCCGCTATCACCTTATTTATACATTATGTGTGCTCAATTGTTATCTAATGCATTAAACCAAAGGGGCATATAGTTGGGTATTCATATTTCATGAAGCACCCAAAAGATTACACATCTTCTGTTTGCTGATGATGTGTTAGTATTTGCTCAAGCTTCAACAAGAGTAGCTAAAGTTTTAAAGGACATTGTTATTGATTTCTGTGGATGGATGGGACAACGGGTGAACAACAACAAGTCTCTGATCATGTTTGGAAAGGTAGTTAAACGACCAAGAAAGAATAAAATTGCAAGAAATTTGGGATTCAAAGTGGTGAAGGAGATGCATTATTTGTGAATTAAAATCACCTTAAGAAAATTGTGGATGGCAGATTTCCAAGGTATTATAGATCATTTATGAAAAGGCTTAAAACTTGGGGAAATAAAAGTTTATCTATGGTAGGAAGGATTATTCTTGTAAAGTCCTCTTTTTTTAGCATTGCTAAATTTCTTATCAACACATTCTCTAGTTCCCAAGAGATTGTTGCATGAAATGGATAAACTTAGTAGGGATTTTATTTGGCACAAACCCAATAGAAGAAATGGTTTGCATTATGTTGCTTGGGGTGATTATGCAAACCAAAAAATGCTGGAGGATTGGGATTGCAGTCAACTGTTCATAAAGTTGGCCCTCTCAGATCAAAATTGGCGTGGAGACTCATCCAAAATCTAGATTCTTTGTTTCATAGAAATATCGTTGCTAAATATGGCGATAACATTTTGAAGGGAGAATGCAAGAAAGGAGCTTCAATTGCATGGAAAATTCTGGTAGACGTCATCAAACATCTTAAACCCATTGTTAGATGGAAAGTGAGAAATGGAAATAGTATTAATGTTGTGAAAGATATCTGGCTTCTAGATAGATGTCTTAATTCTTGGCCAAAACTTACTGATTGTGTGGGATTAGAGGATGTGATGCTTCACCAATTTATTTCTATTGAAGGTAGTTGGAATGCGGAGGAACTTCAATGTTATTTTCTTAATGATATGATAGTGTTGATTTTACAAGTTAATATCAATCCTGACATTGAAAATGCTCCAGTGGAAGCTATGTTTCATCACTCGGGGAGATCTATTTTTGCTTTGTTGTATGAAGAAGTAATGAAAGGTAGCTTTGAGGTGGATGATTTCGGGTATTCAAGGTGGCTAAGGAAATTGAAACTCAATCCTAGAGTGGAGTTTTTTCGGTGGAGGTTGAGTAAACAAGCCATCCCTACAAATCTTTTTCTCAAACGTAGAAAACTTTGTTATGATGATTTATGTGCTAGAGTATGTCAAGAAGTGGAAAGCTATGCTCATATTGTGGTTAATTGCAATTTTTTGATTGAGATTATTCAAAATCTAAGAGAATGGGGTTTTAGTATTCCAATTTTTCAGTCATTGGAAATCTGTCTGGATGAACTTAGAAGACTTTCAATTTGATACTCTAACACTGTGAAGGTGTATTGCACAGTAGTTTTTTTTTTATCTTGGAAAAATTGAAATGAGTTCAAACATGGTAAGCCTGTTCTTCCAAGTTTGGTGGTTATATCTAATGTGTTATATACATCCATGATTCATTCAAGTCCAATGCTAGATAGCTGAGGAGTAAATCTCCTTATGGAGTTTCATAATATTTGATACCCTCCACTGCTAGGTTTGATTGAAATTAATGTGGATGCTTTGCTTTTTTAATCTAATTTAGTTGGGATTGGAGGAGTGTTTAGAAATCATAAAGGAAGACTTCTCCTTGCTTTTGGGAATAAAAGAATTCATTGGGATGTGGCTCAACTTGAGTTGGAGGTGGTCCTTGTAATAAGAGAGTTTATTCAAAATTGGATGATGGATAGCAAAGGAATAATAATTGAAGGTGATAATCTCAATATTATCAACTTCATTAAAGATTTAATGAATAAATCAAAGTGGCAAATGGAGAATTATTTAACAAACGAGTTTTTCTTTCTAAATGATTTAAATAAGTTGATTTTTCATCATGTTAATAGAGATTGTAATAAAGTAGCTGATTTATGTGCTACTTTGACTTTAAAAGATAGTTTTTTTTGTTGATAGCTTTTCTTTTAGCAACATTCCGTCTTCTTTGCTTAGTTTGTTAAAGAAAGAATGTGTTCCTTTTATTACTTGTAATTAGCTCTTTTATCTAATGCAATTTGCAACTCTAAAAAAAGTAATAAATATAAAGAATTTATATTACATGGATTTCAAAATAAATTCAAATTCATCCAAATAAAATTTGTATCATAATATTTAACACAAATTTTTTTCCAAATTTTTTTAGGGGGCTACAAGAGTTTTCATAAACAATTTGGGAGCAAGAATTTGAATATTAAATCTTCAAATAATGAATCTTGCTCCTTCACAAACCGTTGACCTCTTGATGCATTTCCCTAGGAGCTCTACTACACGTTGGTCTCGACATGAAGTTAATTTGCAATTAATTTTTCCCTTAAATAACATAAAAAATAACACCCTCTTCACCTTCTTTATTACAATCCCATCATCACTGACAAAGGAGAAGTTGTTGATAATAAGTACCTCATGCACAACTGCACTGGGGGAGTTGGAGGTGGACACCATTTGAAGTAATGGCCAACTGAGGCTAGAATGAGTTAATTTGCGAGATTTGTAGGGTGTAAGTAGTGAGCAAAACTTGAATTTCGCCTATATGACAAAAAGGCCAAATATGGTTTGGCTGAGGTTGCAGGGTGATAAGAGCAAGGAGGTAGGGCATACTACCTAGTAGTATAGAAAAGCACTATTGATGATAAGTATTTCGTAGCTAGTGATCTAGCAAAGGTTGAGTCTTGTCACCTCGTGTCTAAAATAGAGGAGAGAAAATTTGCTTTGTTCTGTCTAAAGTAACGTGTCCGAGTGAGATATATTAATTGTACAAAATTTTTTGAAGAAGAAGAAGGCTCTTCTTGAGCTTCTTGGAAGAGAGAGAGGGGGAAGGGAGGAGAGAGAAGAGATTGCACATGAATTCTTTATTCTTTATTCAAATGGGCTATTACAGGGTGATATCTATACATCATCCTATACATCTATATATAGGAATTAGCACTGCCGTGGTGTCTTTGTAGAACATCATAACTAAAACTAGACTAATCCTAACAATTTTCATCTTTATCTATATTTTATAATCAAATATCAAAGAACCACCTGTCTGTAAGAATTTGCACCTCCTTGCTCACTACACTAATTCCACGAGCAAACCTGTTGATCCAAGCCCAATCCCGCTCGCGCCTGGCCTCCATTGTGTGTTCTAATCCATGACTCCAGCTAGCACTCCCGTGCATTCTAACCCACGCTCGCCTGTGCCTGTCGTTGTTCCTCCCGTGATTTGCATGCTCATTCCTTGTGTATTTCCTGCTCATGCACGCTTCTAGACCATACACTTGTTCCTATACGACATGCTTGAGCTCCAGCATCAAGCATCCTTTCGCTTGCCCATCTTTTTAGGGCACTCGTATGCACTCCAACATGTGACTTGGCAGGAGCCACCACTCCGATCCTGAGTCCACGACTAGCTTGTCCCTACGAGGTTATTGATATTTCTTTTGTCTCCACTACTCGAACACACCAAAACCAAATGACCCAACTTATTGATTTGTCAGCATTCCAACCCGATTCCCTCTACACCAAGCACACCCAGTGTTAGGCCCAAATTTTGATTCCGCTTTCATGTTCACATGAACCAACTTTGACTGTCCTGCAATCAGTCTTTCACCGTTACTACGCACGAATCAACCGCATACATATGTGACCCACTTTTTGTACCCACATCCAACCCATTAATGTGTCATCACGGCAAGCCCATGGTCACGTGAGGCCAAGGCTTACTCCGTCTTGCCTATTACAGCTCCCGATCCTACAAAGCTCACCCCAAAATCCCTAGTTCCTATACCGGCCAAACTTCTCCGTCTACACATGGCTCTCGAACACGTATCTCTGCACAATCTAGCCTATATTTGGTCCGAACACCCGTCTTGGAAGTCATATAGTGCCCGTATGTTCGGGCCAACCGAACGAGGCTGTTCTACCCATCATGCGTCTCGCGTGACCTGTGCGACCACCTCTCCCACACTATGGCCAGCGATCGCAACCCTCACGGGCTCTACTTTGGTTCTCCTAGCACACGTACGTATGCTAGTGCTCCGTGAGCTTGGGTCGCTCCCAACTTTGCTCGTTTGCCCGTGCTCCACTCGTGATCTTTTTGCACTCTACTCTGTTGGCACCACCAGCCCGCCCGACTCTTCCGCTTCTTTATGCGACATGCTCGACTCAGATCTGACCATGACTCACATTGTTGTACGTGTGTGCTTTTCTTGGATATCGGAATACTTCCTAAGCACTATAGCTTCCCCCACACAAGCCCGATACAAGCCTGCAATTTGCAGGTGAATCTCCCATCCGACGATCAGGGCAATCGAGCACCCGCGCACAACCTCTCCTTCCTTTCTTGGACAAGAACCTTCTTCCACCTTGAGATCATCTCTACCAGGCATTGATACCACTTGTTATGAATCATGGAGGAGAAAAGTGCTCTTCTTGGATGAGAGAGAGAGAGAGGATATGAAACCCGCAAACTTTTATTTTGAAAAAAAAATATATTTTGAGCAGTTTCGTCTGTACGAACCTAAGTTCGTCTGGACGAACTGAACAATTTTATTTGCCCGAGCCCATCATTCTGGGACGAAAATCAAATATCGACTGTACGAACGTGTTATGAGGGCTTGACAGAGGCGATCGTCCTGGAACGAATGTAAATTTTTGTTAGGATGATCGCAAATATATTTTTAAGTACGATTTGTTGCGTTTTGAAGAGAGAGAAAGAGGAGAGAGAAAGATCAGGAAAGAGGGAGAAAATCTGTGTTTTGGGCGTCTTTGGTCCGTTTTCGTTCGACGACGTAGTTAGGAAAGTTGATCGACTCGAGGTAAGGCACATTATGTCTTTCTAAATTTTCAGAAATGTGAGTATTGACGGATTTTCTGATTAAAGTTTTGTTTTCGTTAGCAAAAAACGGGTATAACTTTGCATCGGTAAAACTTTTACCTCGTAACTTTTGGTATATTATAAAGATTATGATTTTGCACGTTTTGAATATTTTCTGGAAATTTTGCGCTGGGTATTTTAAAATCTGTGGGGTTTTTATCGAATAGAAAATTATCTGGATGTCAAAAAATATTACTTCAATACAGTAAAAACTTTGAAATGTTATTTTATACGATTTATGGTAATTTTGTAATTTTTTGAAATCATGCATTTTTTATTCATTGGCTTTTTGTTGTATGCTGCTATACGAAAAAGGTGAAATTTTGATATGTGCTAAATTACTCCATATTTGTTATGATGTGATATTTTATGTGCAAATGTGATTTGAATGATAAGAATGGAATTATAAGGGGCCATAATCCTTCGAGATTATATTTGTATGAGGGAAGGGAGGCATAAGGGGTCAAAATCCTTCGAGATTCTGTCTGTGTCCGGGAATATGAAAATAAATTTTGATTTGATAACTTTGTATATCTGATATGTTATGGTGTTGTAAGCACAAAGAGAGGCATAAAGAGCTAGAATTCTTCTAGATTCTGTCTATGTTAGGGAAGGGAGGCATAAGGGACCATAATCCTTTGAGATTCTATCTGGTTCAGGGAAATGTGAATTGAAATCAGATTTGAAATTTGATCTGAAATGTGATTTGTATGATACGAATTTTATTCAGTTCTTTTATATCTGTTATTTGATTTCCATCTGATTATTTGTTCTATATGAATATCTGAAATCTGTTTGATTTCTGTTCTGTACGAATATTTACATTCTGTCTGATTATATGATTTCTATACAATTATCTAAATTCTGTACGACTATCTGAATCAGTGAATGAATTGCTTTGTATTTCTATTTCATGAGCTTTAGTTCAGTGATTTATTTGATATGCAAATAATTGTTTTTAAATCTTCATTAAATTATTTTGAAATGAGTGAATCTAGGAATTTAGATCGGCCAGTGTGATCTTTTTGAGCTGTTAGCTCACTATGGTTATCTTTATGATTTTCAAGTTCTGGGAAAGGAAAAGAAGTTTTGGATTTGCCGTTCAGGATCTGATTGGAAGTCATATGTATTTTGTACTATTGATTTTTGTACAGTCATGACTATTTTTCTGTTAGTAGCCAAGTACTGTAATGTATATGATTATTTTGATTAATGATATAAAGAGGAAAAAAATATGGATGAGTTTCTATATATTTGGAAGTTTGTAGTAGCTTTGTGTTTATGTATTCCTTTGTGTATTGGAAGAAAGTCTAAAAATAAATTCCAAAACTAGATCCTAGGGTTCACCGTCGCAACTCAACACGATAGGATTTGTTCTGATAGAGTTGGGTTATGACAGAAGAAAGGGTGCTTCACAAGAGAATTTTTTTTATTCCACTTGAATTGGATTTGGGATCGCCTTATGCATCAACCTATAACCAATATAAAGACAATGACATGGGTATGATGTCTAGCAAAGTAACACTAATCCTAAAATTGGATCAATCCGAACATTAACTCTAAAAGACAAAAATGAAGATAACACATTTTAAATTTTAGATATATAAATACTAATAAAATGAGTGTTATTTATGTGAATTCTCTAAAATTTGTCCACCTCAAATAATTTTATTATGCTCCATTAGAATTCTATTATAAATAGTTATCTATATTTGAAAAATAACAAACAATTTTGACAGTGATTTTAGTCCTCGTTAAAGTCGACATAATTGGTTAAGTATGTAAATAAACATATTAAGATGGGTCAAAATCGGACCCGAAAACTATCCACTTCGACGGCTAAAATTCAGTCGATTGGTCGGGTTCGGGCCAACTTTCAGCCACCCGGCCCGTATAAACCAAATAACCCGCAGAGAAGCTCGGGTTTTGCGCCACTTGTGTCCCTCCACTTCAATTCCCCCGTCAATCAATCTACACTTCACACTTGTCACTAAGCTTCCTTCTTCGGGGCTTCTAAGAACGAGAATGACGGCAATATTCCTCGCAGATCCATTTCTCCAGATATCCTCAACGGCGAACTCTGAGATAGAGAGAGAAAGAAGACTAATAAGAAGAATAAGAAGAAGAAGAAATGGAGAGCCCACCAGAAAGCGCTAGGTCGAGCCCGGAGGCGGAGGTGGGAATGCGAGTGGAGGATCTATGGGAAATCCAGGAGCCGCAACTCAGCCCCTCTGAGAAGCTCAATTCTTGCTTTGAGAGTATTTTCGTGACCTCTTTCCCACAAGCCCCTTCATCTCAAGGTAACCAAGCGAATGTTTGAATCTTTCTTGTGTCCCAAATAAGCTTCTGTTTCTTCTAATCTCTTTTATTCCCATTCAAAGATGGCTTTTTTATTTAAATATTCTTATCAATGAGATAGATACACAGTTGCGTGTTTGCTGAGGCTGTTTGATTTAATGAGCATAAATCAATGTAAATTCCTGCAAAGTGGGATCATTTTTTCTGTATTAGTAAACATTGAATTTGTGAAAATATGGACTATCAGATGAAGTATTTTTATTTAAATATAATGAAAAAAAAGCCATTACATATGTGTATTTTATATCAAAACTTCACCCAAACAAGTCACATGGCAATGCATAAATGCATATTATGCTTTTTTATAAATAAAATAAAATTCTGCCTTTACACCCCTCCTTTGGTGTATTAGAGTAACTCTCTTTGGTTCAACCCTCTAAGGAGGCTTCGTTTGGGATGACTTTCTTTTTAAAGCAGCTTTTTAGTAAATTTTTACTAGAAAGTTGTTTTAAGAAACAACAAGAAAGCTGTCCCAAATGAAGCCTAAATCAACTTTATAAATCCTGGTTCAATTGTTGTCTCTGCTCTCTCTCAGTTTATTTTATAGGAGTGTTATTCGTTAGGATGTTTTATATTATGGCATGATATAAGGCCAAGAGAAGCCTCAATTGACAAGAGCATCTATATTTGTGTCCGACTTGTTTTAATTTCCCACATCAATTTTTTTTTCTTGGAGCTTTTATGGGGAGAGAATTTGGATGAACTTGTTGACCCAATGATGATGCTTATTTATAGAACACTATAAATATAATAGAAAGAAAATAAAGGATAAATAAAACTAATTTAGGGAGAATAAATGCATTTTTTATCAAAATATATACTATCCATATATAATGATTTCCTAAGTTTATTTACTCACTTATACTAGCATTAGCTTGTCAAATAAGCAGAGAAATTATAGAGGACATATACAGGTGAAGATATTGATAGGAAATACTTGAAATCAAGTATTTCCTATTCACCTTTACAGCAAATCTCCAAGAAAAACTGTTTTCCGGAGCAGGAAAATAGTGAAAACAGCGGAAAAACTGTAGGAAAATTGAGAGAAATTCGTAGGAAAACTTGTATTTTACTAGTAGATGCAAGGAAAATAGCAAAGATACAATGATCCTCTATTCGAGAGGAGGATCGCACTCTCCCAATCTCTAGAATTCGATCTAGAGTCTAGCCACCAAAGAAGAACAAGAAAGAACTTTAAGCAAATTCAACATAACCCTAATCTATCATTTCCTCCCTACATAAAGCATACAATTCAAAAATAACATAAAAGGATCTAATTGCCCTTGCTTCCACTCCTTTTGGCTCCAAGATTCAATTTGAAAAGCAAGTGGACCCCACCCGATTGCCTCCTTGCGGTTTCCGGCTCCCTGCTGTTTCCGCCCGCCTCCTCCCGTAAACGAAAAGAGCCGGCCCAATGGATTGGGCCGGCTGGACCGGTCTAACAGATATCTTCTACTTAATTTAAATTGGAAGCATGAGTAATAACTAATAAACTTCTTGGAAAGTATAACATCTCATGGGGAATGATAATCAATCTTAATGAGTTTGACTCACAACCCCCATAGCAATCAAATAAATGCTTGTAATATATAGCATGGAATTTTTGCATCTATTCTTAATGCGCTGCATTTGAACTGCTTTTTTGTTCAAATCCTTATCCCAACCCACTAAATTTATTTCTGTTATTTTCTTTTTCTCTCCCTGTTTATTTTGTTAGATTATCATTTGTTAGATCATTTAATTTTGTTTATTTAAAGAGAGAATGAAAAGAATGAGAAATTAGATGATAAAATACAAGTCTGAGAGAAGCCTCGATTGATAAAAATCCTCTATTTTATTTCTTTAAGATATCATAGTTCAAAGGTGCAAGTCATTCATTAAGGACGGTCTTCCTTGTGTGAGAGTTCTGTTGAGCATATCTAATGAGACTCCTGCCAATATGAGTACTGTGGAAGCAAAATAATGATCTTATGAAGGTTTTGTTAATGCTTATATACTACTTAGATTTGGCCTAAAACTTTTATCTTTTCCGAGTTTCTCACTTTTTCCATAATCATCAATAAATTTATGCTTTCATGTTCAACTATGAACCATGCTGGTATATTAAAACAAGAAAAATAATTGCATATGTGAACTATGACACTATTTATGCTTGCTTTAATTATTCTCTTCTTCTAATAATCCTATGAACTTCACAATGTAAATGAAAAATGACTATTTTTTTTCCTTCTGAAACTTGCATCTAGTCATAGAGATACCTTCAGATTCCAGCTTGGCTGATGCTGTCAAAATTCTATCTAAGAATAAGATTATGAGCGCTCCTGTGAGAAATTTAAAAGCTCCGAAAAATGCTAGTTGGATTGATAGATACATTGGAATCGTAGAATTTGCTGGGATTACTGTCTGGCTTCTGCATCAGGTTGGTTAGCTAAACTGCTCAATTGAAATGTATATCCATCTTATTATACCTTTTGCAGTCAGAATTGGCAGCCAGTGAGAAAGGTGCTGGCTCTCCTATAAAAGGGCCTATCACAGAAGGAATCGCAGCCAGGCTTAACAGTGTTAAAGTGAAGAGTAAAGATGATGGAATAACGACTTCTGTTCTTGAAGCAACTGATTCTATGGGTGGAACATTCCTTGAAACTCTGATAACTTCAGACTTCTATAAGAAGACAAAGGTGTCCTGTCTCTTCATCCGCACAATATAGTTCTTGATATCAAACATTTTTTGTGTATTTGGGCTGACTTGTATGCATTGTAACTTGTAAACAGGTTCAAGACATCTCGGGATCATTCCGCTGGGCACCCTTCCTCGCATTGCAGAAATCTGACTCTTTTCTAACTATGCTTCTGCTGCTCTCGAAGTACAGGATGAAGAGCCTTCCTGTAGTTGTTCTTGGCGAAGAGAAGATTGATAATATAATCACACGATCTGCTGTTGTACACATGCTTGCAGAATGCGTTGGGCTCCATTGGTTTGAGAACTGGGGAAAAATGAAGCTTCATGAGCTTGGCCTGCCAAATAACAGAAATAAAATTATTAAGGTGAAGCACTGTATCTATTTGATCTAAATGTTCTAAATACTCTCTTATCTTAGCTCTACCGTTCATTCATTCAACCTTGATGTCATACATCAAAAGCACAGCTGTGTGGTTTGTGTTGGGAGATGCTGATTTTCATAATACCTTATATTTTGTAATTTGAAATTTTATGTGGTCAAACTGTAAGAAATTGTGTACACAATGCTCAGGTTGCTTACACCAACCGAAATTTTTTAATCTATCTTTTAAATAGGTACTGCTAAGTACATAATTTAAGGAAAAATTTAGACTCAGATGATAGTGTTGTTTGCAGATGATAGCAAGGTAGTCACATTTCAAAATTGCAACCAAGTTTGTAATAGAACTCTTAGATCTTTATAGGTCTTCAAACTTTTCCATTTAAGATTGAAATAAAAAAAAAAAACTTCTCACGTCCCTGCCAAATCCGGTTGGCTTGGAAAGAAGTGCACCCCATCAACTGGGCAAACTCCAGCCACTGACCAAAACAAGTTTCCAAGAAATCTGCCTCATAATAAGCCATAAAAAAATAGAGACAGAAATTGTTGGACTGTCAAAGAAAAAACTAAAGAACAAGTTAGGACCACTACATCAACTAAGATCATTTCAGCTATCGAGTCTGTCTTTGCTTGTTTGACATGGATGCCATAAATATCAACAAATGGCCAATGTGGTTAAATCATAATTGAATGCATCTAACAAAGTTCTGCCGTTATAGACCGAATAGATGATGTCAGTTATATGTATCTTTTAATACATTAAAATAACTATGCATCTTTTGATGTCGTTTAGTGTTCATTTAGTAACTCTGAAGTTAATACTTCTAAAATGAGTGACCTCCTCAGATAATCCTAAAAGGTCAAAAATTGTGAGAACATCTAAAAAAAAATTTAAAAATTAAAAAATTAAAAAAAAAATCTGATGAAAAAAATGCAATATTTTCATGTATGATAGAGTCTAGATAGTAACAAATGGTGAATTAGAAAATTGGAACTTAGTGTTATTCATGACAAGTGTTGCATCATGAGTTGAACTCATTTAAAATATATGCTAAGTTATGGGACGCTACTCTTGGAAACTTTTAGCGTCAACTTTTATACTTGGTGAATGATTATGAGCCAGTTTTAGGCCAATGACAAGGAATCCAGTTCCTTAAAAGGGGAATATCTACAATGAAGTGTAACTCTTAAACCAAGAGGAGAATTTTGATGTAATGATTGGAGTTTCATAAGGAAATTCAAATTTATCATGCTTATGTAGGTGCACTCTTAAGATGACATTTACCTAGGAAGCCGTACCAACAAGATAAAATCCTGAGGCCTGTTAATCTAAAGTGAATAATATCTCGATTGATGAGAGTTCAAATGATTGTATCATTGGTGTTAGCAACAAGGTATTTACCATGTTAATGCAGCAGTCAAATATAGTACTAAAGCCCCAAAAATTTTCAACTCCAAACCTAAATTTACTTATTACAAATAATCAATGGTTTCTAGTTATCCAAGGAGATGAAAAATTTTTAGCTTTTTTTCTCATTTTTGTTCAATCCTCCACTTCTTTATTCCCAGAAGCTTTTGCATAGCTATACCTTCCCAAGTTTGACACCCTTCTCCAATACTCATTGGATGCATATATTTACATAAGATGAACATGTGAAAGAAGAACACGTTTTTTTCCTTCTTGTAGATGCATCATTACATGAAAAAACTGAATAAAAAGCGTTTGTTGGGTTGTAGATAAAAAATAAAATAAAATTCAACCTTCCTTTGATGCAGGTTAGCGAAGATGACTCCATTATAAAAGCCTTCCAACTGATGAGGAAAAAAAGAATTGGTGGGGTACCTGTTGTTGATAAAACTGGGAACAAGGCAATTGGAAATATAAGCATCAGAGATGTTCAGTACCTTCTTACAGCTCCAGAAATGTATAAGGGTTACAGGTTTGGACCAGCAGATTTATTTCATTTGGCCCAAGTAAATACTTAAATATACATATGATATGATCTCTCTCTCTCTCTCTCTCTCTCTCTCTCTCTCTCTCTCTCTCTCTCTCTCTCTCTCTCTCTCTCTCTTAAATATATATGTTGAGTAATGGAAAAATACAAGTAAATTCATGTTGAAATTCACAGGTCGATAACAGCCAAAGACTTCATGAGGTCAATTAAGAGCTATCTGAACACACATGATGATGCTTCACCGAGATTTATTGGCGTACTAACTTGCCATAGTGAAAATACAATCAAAGACATAATTCTAAAGCTGGATGCAGAGAAAATGCAACGGATCTATGTTGTTGATAAGGATGAAAACTTGGAAGGAGTGATTACACTTAGAGATATAATATCGAGGCTGGTTCATGAGCCAAATGGCTACTTCGGTGATTTCTTTGATGGTGTTGTTCCTTTACCTCAGAACAGCAGGGTTTAAAGATTTAACTACTAGTAACTGTTTTCAATTATCATTTCTCTTTTAGCTTCTTGTTCCCCTGTATTTGGTTTTCTTAGTATCTTTTTTACTTTGTTTTTTTTTATTTTTTTTTATTTAAATGTGGTGGTTACCTTTGCACTTGTTTTGATAGCTTTTGTATCTGCACATGATTCAATTGTTTAGGGTCTAATTTCCAATTTAAAGTTTTATATATATATATATATATATATATATATATATATATATTACAATTATCATTTTATTTACTATTCTTAAATTGATCATTCAGTTAGACCACATATTGACTTAATGATAAATATTACTTTTTATATATATAAATAATCCCATGTATATAGATTAAGCAACAACATTGTCGAAAAGGAGAGATTATTATGTGCAGAGTCCGGATGCATAACCGTTCGATTTTGTGACTGTGAATAGTAAAAGCGCATGGGTGAACAATAAAAGCGCATGGGTCTTTTACTGTTTGCAATCACAAAATCGAATGGTTCTTTATGTCCGAACACCGCACATAATAATCTCTCTTCAAGAAAAGACTGCATGATAAATATTCTTTTGTATATTTATATTTTAAATATCCAACTATTTTTATTTAGAAAGTTAAACTTTTTAGTTTTTACAATTCAGAATACCATCTAAATTATAAAATAACTCCTTCATTGAAACAAGAAATATATTTCAAGAGATTGTACATATTCAATACTTACATCTAACATACACAAGTTTCATCAACAAGACACGGCATCTCCTTGTAAAGACCACATTTTTACTATGAACATATAACTTAAATGATCCCACAAGTCTGGACCATAATTTTCATTCAATGCATATACACTTACATTTGAAAAAAGTCACATAAATAACAGTCAATGAGCAAGAAAACAATCAATGCAAGGATTAATATGCATCAATTATAGCGATTCCTCATCATTATCATTAGCATCACACATTTCAACAAATCAATTATTCATAAAATTCATTTGTGAAGGTGCCATCATTTGGTGCCAGAATGTTTAGCAAAATTAAGGCTACATTTGGAACATTTTTTTTTTACTGTTTTATTTTTCATATAGCAATAATAATTTCAACAATAATTTCTATTTGACCATTACTTTTTTACTGGTTTCAAGAAAATTTTATCTTAAGAAGCTCCTTTTTATGACAACTTCAAAAAAAATTAATTTTTTTCACAACAGATTTACAACCACTTTCATAGAAAGTAGGGGTGTCAAAATCGGATTTGGATTGAACTCGACATTGACCAGCTACTATTTGACCCGACCCGAACCCAACCCGTTTTTGTAGATGAGTCAAAAAGTTCAACTCAGACCCAACCTGTTGGCTTCCGAGTTGACCCGACCTGACATAAAACTGGCACAAGTACCTCTCGCAACCCATCATCGTCGTTAGTTCGTTACCTTCGATCCAACTACAGAACGGTGACTCGACGAGCTCCCTCTAGTTGTTGACATCATTACTTATGATCCGACTGCAGAACAGCAACTCGGCGAGCTCCCTCACATCATCGACGTCGTTACTTCTGATCCAACTTCCGACTTGTCAAGCTCCTTCCCGTCGTGGTGCCATCGACGTCATTATTTTCTATCCAACTGCAAAATGTAACAATGTGCGAGCTCTAAGTTGTCTTGATTTTCGACCCAACAGGAAGGAACAACTTAGAAGGAGGTGAACACAAACTACGAAGCATGCCTACTATGCCTACGGCCCTACGCAAAATGGATTGATCCGAAATCGAGTCAGATCCAAGTCAACTTCGAATTAGCAAGATGACCCGGACCCGAACCTATTTTTCAAACGGGATAAATTTTAGAACTCGAACTCTACCCTTTTGCCAAATGGGTTGACCCTAACCCAAAATTTTTGGCTTGGATTCAAATCGATCGAGTTTTCGGATCATGTCAAATATTGGAGTCCCTAATAAAAAATTATAGCTGTCCTAAACAAAAAAATATTACATGCAGATGCCAAACATGTCAGGACGTCAATTAGGGGTCGTCACGTCACCCAATGCACAATGCATTGTATGACATGAAGGCTCTTGATTGACCTCCAAATGCATTTGGTGCCCGCACGTAATAATCTCTTCCCAAATAGGCCTTTAATCTCCATAAATGTCATTATCATTTACTTGCACTCCAAATTAATGGGCCAACTGCCTTGCCCTTTCTCATTATTTTGGTCAAGTTCATCAACCTAACTGCCAACAAAATAATCATGCATCAATCAGTCAATCTTCAAATTACACTTAATATCCAATTCTTACATATATTTCTTATCATGCAGCCTTTTCATTCACATCATTAAGTCAATTAATCTTTCCATGTATAAACATAAAGCTTTTTGCATTTAGAGCATCATGTTTATATAACAGAATCATCATCATAATCAATTATTTCAATCTTTCAGAAGGCCTCAACGTTCACTAAGTTAAGCCATGCAATTCTCTCACTTTATAAAATGACACATAGCAAAGCACACATGACAAACCAAAATGAACCCAAGCATGCTCTAATGTATAACCCAAAGATCAATCCGAAAGCTTCATGCATCAAATTCAGGCTTTGTTTGGTACGACTTTCTAACTGCTTTTTAAAATAGCATTCTAAATATTTTTGTACTAAAAAATTAATTTAGAAAATAATAAAAAAACTGTTCCAAACAAAACTGCAATCTATTGTTCCCAATGGCAGCACAAAAAAAATAAAATAAAAATAATCAATACAATATGTATGGTCATCCCCATCACTTTCCTACATAAATTCAATGGTAAAGTGCAAAAGCAAAGGAAATCAACAACATACAGAAATTCCACATAATATCAACGTAGATAAGATCATCAAATAATTAACCTAATACATCCAGGTATTAATATTCATGCATGAAATGTTATACTTATAAACATTTAGTACATAACAATGTGTATATCCTTCTTTCCAACTTGATATTGTTTGCAGGCTGTTTTGAATTTCCTTTGGAATCCATCTAGCTGAAGGAATATTAGATGTCCACTAGCATAAGAACTTTGATGATGTTTTTTGCTCTTTTGACTGAAAACTTCTCGCTTGGGACGGCTCGTCTAAGACTTTGTTTGGGAAAACTTTTTTATTGCTTTACAAAACAGTTTTCTAGTAAAAAAATTTAAGTTAAAAAATTTTTATACTAAAGAACTACTTTAAGAAACAGTAAAAAAATCATCCCAAACGAAACCTAAATCTTTTGCAAGAAGAGAGATCAACAATATAAAACTTGCATGCCCATCTTCAGATCCCTTCGTGATAGTGAAGTAGCATTCATGATTACATGTTCTTTTAATCCTTCAGAAAATAAGGCAGCAAAAGAATTAGTTATGACATATTAGAAAGTAAAACGGATACGACTAACGAATCATGAATAGAAATTGTTCAAAATGATTTCACAAGATAGATTTAATATCTCATACAACATCAACTTGGCATAAATTAAAAATGAGAAATAATAAAACTATACAACAACAACAACAACATCAAGCCTTTATCCCACTACGTGGGGCAAATAATAAAACTATAGTTGTTTAAATTTTAATCGAGTCAAAATCAAAATCGATTTGCTTTGACTTAAGAACGACTAGTTTAAAATTGATCAATTTAACTCGAATTGGCTCAACTCATTTAAAAATTTTATATTTTCTTTCTCCACTCATTTGAAAACATTCATATATGTATCACAAGAATATATATGATTTAGAAATTTATAAATAAAAAAATTAAAAGAGTTGAATTAACTCAAATTTATTCTAGAATCAATCATTTTCAACTCAACTAGAAATTGGAATTTTTTATTTGGAGCTAAGGCTAGATTTAAGCGGTAGGTGGTGGATAAGTCTATTTTTTCAACCAAGATTTCCAAGAACAAGCTTTACTACCATATGTATCAAAAAATAGCACTACTAAGATATTATTGTACTTGAACATTCAGGCACAAGATATCTTCCATCTCCTTATTGCTGCATCATGTACAGCTAGTAGTTCCACCAATTCTTCAACAATAGTGATGACTGATATCTTAGTTACATTAGGGTTTGGAATCTTTTTGGGTGAAGCTTTCAGCAGTCACGATTTATTTTCCCTTTGAATTTGCAGTGAGAGCAATCAGGCCTTTGTCCTCCTAAAGCTGTTATTCTCTATGTTGCCGGTTCGATTCTCCTCTTCAATATCGATGGCTTTGAAACTTACCTCCATGATATTTTTTTACCAAGAAAAACTTCGGCACTTACCAAAGATTTTCAGAGTCCCGCAACATTTCATAATATAACTTATTTCTTCTCTCATGAAATCTCCAAGATGGTGGCTCACCTTTGCAACTCAATAGTATGGTTTAGCACAAATTGCTATGACAATTGACTAATTTATTACAATCGGATGCACTAATAATTTCTGTTGTCAATGGAGTAAATCCTAACGATGTTAGTTTTCACAATCATGATTCTTGGATCTAAAATTCCATCAAGTTAGTGCAAGTGGGGATGCCTTTACTTGAGCAAAACTAAATTTTTTGGAATATTTTAATTAAAGAAAAAAACTTGTAGATTTTCAATTAAGTTTTCCACCTTTTCAACAATGGCAGTCATATTGGTAACTCTAGCTTGGCATTTGACCTTGAATGGTGGATGATATCATAATGAACCTGAACTGGATCACTCTTCTCATTTCTTTACATCATATTTCACTGCTTATTTGCCACAATGTACATAGCTAACTAATCTAATGGAGGGAATGTCCACAGTATTGCAAGTTTTGGCATTTTAAAAGGTTCCCTACTCCACTAGGTAAGTCACAATAGCTCTAATTTATTTATCCTTCCTATATTCTCATGGGTATCCTAGGAAGGATCACAGTCAAGTTTATTTTCATGAAAATTAACCAGATTCAAGTTCTCAGGTCTGGTTTTCACCATGATGAATTCCTTACTTCCTTAAGTATGTTCATTTTGATAGCAAATTATAATCCAAGACTAAGAGAGAAAGATCACCTAACTCCCAATTTATAATTGTAAGGTTTGATTATGGAAGCTTGAAGGTGAAGTTAACCCTCACAAACTAAACCATAAATGGGTCTTACAGTTTAAGATCATGTCACAAAATGGAAGACTTAGAGTTTCCCAAGAAGTCTCATTTTTATTAAACATGTTATGCATCAAAAGAATTGGAGTTTCATGCGATTGGGAGTTTCCAACATAAAATAACTTAAATATAGAAAGAAATTATAAGTGCGACAAATAAACCTGGGGTTTAAAACTTACCTTGTCAATTAATAATTGGCCTGCTAATGCTTTGTCCTCCTTTTGTTTATTTGTTGATTTAACTCTTGATTGCCTGAGGCTCTCCTTGATTTAAGCATCCCTCCTGATTAGGTTTGTGTTTCACAAGAGATAGGCTTCAAATATCCATGGGTGAAAATCTGGTGAACAAAAAGAAGAGAATAGATGAAGCGAGACACAGGAGAGAGAGGGAGAGTATAACAAGTTGAGGCAAACTTGCCATTGTCAATAAATTACACGGTTTGAAAAATTCAGGTTCGAGTTAACCCGATCAATTTTCAGGTATGAAATCTTAACCTGATTAATTTTAGAGTAGGATTCGAGTTATCCTAAAAACTCGAAATTTACCCAATTATCATTTGGGTTCAAATTAAATGAGTCATTTTCAGGTTAAATAAATCGTATTTGGGTTAAACAAATCATATAGATATAAAAAATTGTCGGATCTATATGATAAATACGTCAAACAATCAAGTTCGGAGTCGAGTCAATTTTGGGTCAAGCATTTCAACCCAACGAAAATGAGTCAGGTTCAAGTCAAGCTTATTCAGGTCAGGTCAATTTTTGGTCAAACCCAAACCCGATACACCAATATGAATTGGCACTCCTAGGCAATAAATTAGAAGAGCAATTTTGAATTCATTTTCGATATGAAATGAATTTAAAAACCTTAAAGATCATTTTGGAAAGGCTTGCCAGTATGTTTGTATGAAAATTTGAAGTTTCTTTTTTGCAAATGCAATTCCATTTAATATGACACTATGTTGTCCTGATACACCTATTTATGAAGGAGTGATGTATCAAATACGTGTCGGACACAGATACGCATCCAATACGGCACTGATACGTGTTGGATACGGTAAAGCTGTATCAAATTAAAATATTATTTAATTTCAAAAGGACACGTATCTCCATTGAAAAACAAAAAAAATCCGAAAAAAGACGCGTCATATTTATTTCCGCAGCTGCGAGTGAGGTTCTCTCATTTTTGAACATGCGAGACGAGGCGTTAGGGCTCCTTCATTTCTACGAACGGTGAGCATGCATCCGCAACTGCAAGCGAGTTTCGTCTTCTTCATTTCATCGAAGGAGCAGGCGAGGAAGAGGAGACTGATGCCGTGCAGGCAAGATGATGCGATCGAGGCGATACGTGAGACGAGCATTCGTTTATGCCAGGTGTCGATTTAGGTGAGACAAACGTCTGTTTACACGAGACGAGGCCATGCAACCGCAAGCTTATTTTTCATCGCCTATTACGCGAGATGAGGCCGCACACAAAGTTAGGTTTTGTTCTCTATATTTTAACAAGAACAACATTTGAATCCAATCGTGCTTGATTTTTATGCATGATTTATAAATTATAATGTCGTGTCCGCGTCATATCCGTATCTTTTTTTTTTTAAGAATTGACGTGTCTTGTATCTATATCGTGTCGTATCAGTGTCGTATTTGTATCGATGCAACATATATATATGATAACTTCCTCATCCTCTATCAACATGAATTATTTTGTAAGTTTTTATGGTCAAGGCCTTAAACATCCTTTCATGTATGAACTCTAAACTTGAATATTAAAGAAAGAAATGCATAGCAATAAAATGGCTATTGAGATAAAAAGAACTTGGTCATAAATTGGAGTTACAATCATGTCGGGCAGTTGATTGGATATTAAAAACAAGAACTTGATCAATTTTCTAATAAATAATTTCTCTAGCACTGTCCTTTTAAAGTCTATTGAAGCCTCGAATCAGGCAAAAAATATAGAGAATAATTGTCAAAATAATTGATGAGGTTATAGAGGAAACAAAAGAGCGCTAATAGTCTTAAGTTATCATTGACAAGGTAAGTGCTTATAAGGTGGAGGGAAATAAAATATGGAGAGAGAAAGCATATTTCTTGGACTCTATATGTCGGATATTGCATTATTTAATCCTTTAAAAACTTGCAGAGTTGTCTAAGCAAAGGAATGCTTGATTAAAGATAGTTTTAGAGGGTTAGTTAGCAATAATGTATCATTGGATGACAAAATATTTAATTACACCATCACAATCATAAGAGGAAGATCTCAATGTTGACTTCTTTGATGGATGAAGAAATAAGTCTAATACAAGTCAACAAAAATATAATAGAAAATGTTAGTATAAAACTTTATGTAATATGAATTAAAATCATCAAAATGTATTATTCCTATAAAATTTAATTCATGTTCTTATTAGGCTTTATTGATTTAGAAAGAGAAAGATGGTTGAGATTGAAGATGAGGAAGATTGAACCTTCAAATGTTTGGATAACCATTTATGGGACAGCCGACAGCCATTCCTGTTTATGAAATCTTTGCATTGCAAGATACTACTTGAAATTCGCTTAATTTAGTCATTAAAACCTTGGCACAAGAGCTTTTCTCAATGATCTTGAAAAAAAATTCTCATTTACATCTTAACTTTCCAAATCAACTTGAACAACAGCACGTGGAAAGGATAATACAAAATTCTTCATTGAGAGTTTGAAACTGTCTATTAGTACTGTACTAGTGGAATCACTCCTAATGCACTCAAAAATCTTGTCCTCAAAATTCTAATGCATTGTACACTGTGTGGTTATAACATACTAAATTAGGAATCAGATTGTGTGTTTCTGTTCAAATTACTGGTTCCGTATCATGCAGGTCTCTGTTGCATTTAAAATATAAAACCGGTCCCTTCGAACATTCTAACATTTCCAACCCATATAAGATATCTGACAACTAGAGAAATATGTGATTACAATCCAAGCAATCAACCAAAAAAGATACCAACTTAAGTGCAGTCAAATAGGGAAACCACTTGAAATAAAGGATTATAGCCATGTAGTAGTTGTAACGTGCCATATATAAAATGAAATTGTTAACTACTACCCAAAATTAGAACTTGACCTAATCAAACCCCTTGAGGGTCAAATATATATTCTCCAAACTCAAATAAATTATATGATTCATCTGCAATCTACTTAACAACGAAATCTGTAGTGGATAGGTGAATGATATGATAAACTATTTGTATTTGTTAGCAATTTCACATGTAGTGTTTTTTCTACAAGGCTTTTTTTACTTCTCTAATAATTCTTTTTCCCTAGAATTTAAGTTCTCCATTTATAGATAATTTCAAAAAAAAGGTAATCTCAAAGTTGCATTAGCACAATACAAAATTTTTAAAACTAACGACCTGTTTAATGCAACTATAGATTTCTATAAAAGTTGTTCTAAAACTGTTGTAGAGAAAGTTTTTTTTTTTAAGCTTTTGTAGGTTTTCTTTTTGAAAAAGTCGAACATTAGTTTTTCTATAGCCACCACACTCTAGTAGATATGATTGTAAAAGCTTACTCATCATAGAAATTTCTAAAAAACAACAAGAAAAGTTCCAACTAAATAGAAGTGTGGCAGCAATCTGAAAAAATGAAGCGGTGAAAAAATAGCCCCAAACAAACCTTAAATAATGAATGAAACAAAATAGGGGCAAGAAATCACCCAAAACTAAAAAGTTTAAAGCATCCTACACAAATCACTCAGTCGTCGACCAACTGAATAATGAACTGATTACTTCATTCTACCATGTGCCTTGCTATAGTTTTGGTTTTTTTTTTTTTTTTTTTTTTTGAGGTTTTATATCATTTCTCATAAAATATATGTGGAGGCTATTAACTTCTCTGTAGCGAAAGATAATCTAGATATGACAAGATTGCCCGGATTGCAATGACCAAATTTCATCTTGCAGAGCTAGACTTTGGATGGGAAGGAAAATGACTCTTAATTTATAGATTTACTAAATACATCTTACATGTGTTTTTTTTTTTTTTATTTCCTCATCCTAACAGTCTAATAATGAATAGGAACTAGATAAATATAATACATGTTAACAGAAAAAAATAATGGCTTAAACAGATGCAACCTCTATCAGAAATGTGCCATGACCATCATCCATAATATTCAAACTTAAGAAGATTGGGTACGCACCAGCATCTTGAATCCCTCTTAAGAAGCGTGAAAGATCACATCTTCTTGTGGAATGGCTGGTTTTCTCCAATTAGGTGTTCCATCATAGGACTAGAAATCCAAAAAAATGCATCTTCATAAGATCATCACTAGAAATATGCACTCAATCCTGAATCCTCTTAAGAAGAGTGAAAGATCATATCTTCTTGTGGAATGGCTGATTTTCTCCAATTAGATGTTCCATCATAGGACTACAAATCCAAAATAAAAATGCATCTTCATAAGATCATCACTAGAAATATGCACTCAATACAGCATCCTGAATCCTCTTAAGAAGAGTGAATGATCATATCTTCTTGTGGAATGGCTGGTTTTTTCCAATTAGATGTTCCATCTTAGGACTAGAAATCCAAAAAAAATGCATCTTCATCAGGTCATCACTAGAAATATGCACTCAATACAGCAACAAAATTGCAAGATAACTCTCAGATTCCAATTGGGAATCAGAGTACATACAAATAATCTATGTTTCCTCCTCTTCTATGGAATCAGGGAATTAATCACTTTCACACAACTGTCGGAGTTGTGTGATGTTTGCTTATCATGGCAGGACTTACTTTACCATTTGTTTGTCTAGACCTTAAGCTCATAGACCTGTCAGGCTTATGCTGAAAGAGAGATCCTAGCATTTTCTCCACTCCCTCTGCAGTGTACTTGACATATTTACTTGCACTAGCATCTTGCTCTACTAGAGGACCATAGTTCTGCATATAGCTGCGATAAACGGGAACTATGGCCTGAACAACGAGCTGGCATATCTTAACCCTCAAATCATTATCAGATATAACCCAACTAGACTGCTTCTGATACATTTCATCAAACATCTCATTAAAAGCTTTCAACCTCTTCTTTACCAGGTCCCTAGCAGTAGCCCTTCCTCCTCCAGATAGAAGAATTAAACCATCCCGGCTCAACAATGAGGGGAGTTTCCCCCAGCTCTCCCTGATGAAAAAATTAGCATAATAGTCCTTGTACTGTTCATGCTCCCTTAGCCATGTATCGCCCAGAAG
Organism: Dendrobium nobile; assembly: GCA_022539455.1. Classification (NCBI taxonomy): domain Eukaryota; kingdom Viridiplantae; phylum Streptophyta; class Magnoliopsida; order Asparagales; family Orchidaceae; genus Dendrobium; species Dendrobium nobile. Next base: position 52,677,825 of record CM039726.1, read on the forward strand.
CTCCCCAAGCTTGGTTCCCTTCAAGTTCTTAAAGAAATGCCAGTGGGTATTCATCATGAAGAGATACGAAAGTGTAGTATCCGCATAGAGCTTGGACCAGTTCTCAAAGTTGGCTTCAATGGCCTTCATTATATTCAGAATGGCGTCAATAAGGAGACTGTCCTGGAATTTTTTCTGCTCCCAGCTTCTTTGTATGACCAGAACAAGAGTGAGAACTGGCCGATAATCCTCCCCAAGAAGGGTGTTACAGTAATTTGTGATGAAGCTAATTAGCCTTGGTACACCACCATCAGATGGCGGCGGGTTTGCCCTCTGCAGCTCCACCTGAACCAAAAGCTCCCCAAAAATCTCGCAGGCACCATTGATCACCCTCTTTATCAGATCCCTTGTTTGATTCTGGATGTCAGCGCAAGCTTTACCGCCAAACAACCTATTAAAATCCAATCTTAGCTTGTTCAAAGAGTTGAATATGTCGAGCAGCTTAAGCAGCTTGATAGGATCCTTCTTGCTCTCAGTTACTGTCTTCCCGAACCGGAGGAAGGCTAAGATGCCTGTCTGCGCTGCAATCTCTGCAAAGCACCCTGTCCACAATTCCGGTGGCCCAGCCCGCTCGAACACATCAGCACAGAGCTTGTACTCCGCTTCTAAGAGGTGCTTCACGGAAAATTCCAGATGGCGCGCCCATTTGTCAATGTGTGCCTGGATGCTCTGCACGTGATCAAATTCTGCCTGCGTAATCTCCAGGTAGCCTAGGTCGAGGGCACGGAGGCTGGCTTGGACAATGGAGACACGGACCTCTGTATAAATGGCCACGCATCGGTTAAGGCGATTATTTGCATTCATCCGCTCGAGGATTGCCTGGAGCTTGGCAATGATCTGCACAGGAAGCGGAGATGGAGCGATGGTCATGTCATCGCCCGAACTAGTCATGGCGAGGGGGGAGGAGTGATCATCCAATAGGCGGCGAAACTCGCCCTCAAGTTTGTCTAAGGCGGCAACAAGAAGGCCGCCATCAAGTGGCGCCGATGAGGACTTCAGAGACTCGAGTGAAGACTTGAGGAGAGAGACAAAGCGAGAGTCGGCCAACGAGTGATCTGAAAGGTAGTCGACAATGTCATCAAGCCACTGGACGGCGAGGCTGCAGTTGTCAGAGAGGAAGCGGAGGGCTTCCTCGAGGCGTTGGAGGAGAGAGAGGTACGCAGGAAGGTCTGTGCGGGGGTCTGCGAGGAGGGAGTGCTCGAGGCCGTGAACTGCGTCAAAAACTTTCAGGACGGCGGCGGCCGGGCCAACGGCACGGTCGATATGGCCTGCAGCGGACACGAGAGCCTCGCGGCGTGCTCGGATCGGACGGACTGCGGCCTCCAAGGAGGGAAGAAGCTGCTGGATCTCCCCGATGCGGGGGCCAGCGCGGTCGAGGGCGGAGGCCAGGGCGCGAGACCGGTCAAGGCTTGCTTGAAGAGATCTGCGTGCCGCCAGCAAGCTCGCCAATCCCTTCGGCTTAGAATCCTCCTCCATTCCAAAAACCCTAAGCCTCAACCGCTGCACTGGAACGGAAAACGCCGCGGAAGTAAGACGAAGAGACACCAAAAACCCTAATTAACCGATCAGTGGAATGGTAAATGCCTTCTTTAGTTGGTTATATAGCCTACAAATCCGAGAGAGGGATCGAGCCAAAAAGTTGACGGCCGCTGAGAACGATCGAAACAAGTACAACGGCTGTGGAAAGCGAGACAGATGAGAGTTGAAAAGGAGTTTTGGTTGGGAATTTTGGAGCGGGAGAGGGTTAGCGCTACTGTGAGAAGAAGCGGTGAGGTGAGAACACGGCGAGAAGAAGAAGATACATTTACACATACATGCCCGTGAATTTTGATATTTCTGAAAATGCTCCATAATATTCTAATTGTAAAGAAATGTTTTCGACCGTTGAGTTGGTATTTTTGTGAAACTCGGTAGAAATGCAAATTTGTAGGGGAAACTGACAATGTTACGAGAAACGGAGAAAGGCAGCTGGGAAAAGCAACTGAATTTTGGTGTATGCTGCAAAGTGGATTACAGCAGGGTAAGTGAAATTTGTAGCGGATTGTGTAGCACGGGTGATCCGTTGAATGGACCGCCGAAAGACGCCCGGGCTTAAATTTAGCCCAAAACGTTAGGTTGGAAAGATGTACGCTTCCGCATGAGCATCTTTTGAATTTTTTTTTTAAATAAATTTTATTTATTTAAAAAATTGCAAATAATAGTGAAAAAATTATTAATATTATTATTTTTTAAGCTGCTTTAGAGAAAAAAATTAAAAGGTGCTGAAGAAAGTAATTTTTTAGTACAATAATTTTTTGGAAGCAAACAAATAAAAATTTTGGTTGAGATAAGCAAAGCAAAAAAATATATATCCCAAACAAAGCCTTAGATTAAGCAAGATAATTTTTTTATATTTTAAATGATTATTTGTTACTCACTGAACTTTAATTATCATTGACTGACGTTATTTGACACTAATATTTTATAATTTTAGAAAGGGAGATTTACTTAAATTCTACTCAATTTTATATTTATTTACATGTCTCACAATTCAAAGATCATATTTACTTCTATACTACCTTAAAATCATTAATAGATCAAACATATAACTTTATTACAACTTTTTTGTTACTTTTTAAAATAAAATTTTAATACAAAATATGTTGAACTAAAAAATTTGTACTAAAAAATTGTTTTAAAAAAATAATAAAAAAATTGTCTCAAACAAAGCATTTAACATATGTAGTCTTTGAATCATTTGATAACAGCTAGTGCTCTTGTGTGTGTGCCCATCATTTCATTTGCTCCTAGATCTTCTCTTAAATCTCGCAAAAAGTCATCTCTCTTGCCTAAACTCTTGTGCTAATGAGATGAAATTATTGCTTTGGAGCTTAAGGTAAGGTATTTCATCGTTGTATTCTACGAGATAGGTATTTCAATTGCTATAGTCCAAGTCCGCACAAACTCGATTGAAGTTGAAGAATCATTGAGGTTTCATTTGTCACGGCTTTTTTATTGCTTCTTAAAGCAGCTTTTTAGTACAAAAATTAAAATTTATTGTAAAAACTAACAAAAAAGTTGTAATAAATAGTAGCTTTTAAGTATATTTATATAAATAGTAGCTCTTCAACATGCTCCAAAGCTTATCAATCCAAAGCTTGTCTTTGGACACTTAACTTCTATCGAAACTAATTGTTTCTAAAAAGATGTTGGATCATTGTTAAAGTTTCGTTTGAGACCATTTTTTATTACTTTTTAAAATAATTTTTTAATGCAAAATTTTCTATCGACACTAATTGTTTCTAAAAAGATGTTGGATCATTGTTAAGGTTTCGTTTGAGACGATTTTTTATTGCTTTTTAAAATAATTTTTTAGCACAAAATTAAAAATTGTGTACTAAAAATAGGCTTTAAGAAGCAGTAAGAAAGTTGTACGAAAAGACTTTGTTTGAGACGACTTTCTTGTTGATTCTTAAGGCTGTTTTTTAATTTCAAAATTTTAATTTTTGCATTTAAAAATTATTTTAAGAAAATATGAAAGCTGTCTCAAATGAAATCTAAATTACTGAAATTTCAAATAAATTTTAAATTATATATTTTACATTAGAGCTGAAACTTGCGAACCACAGCTTATGCAGATCAGCTCACAAGTTTGTGCAGAGCCTGGTGCAGGCACGCGTGGATACAGGGACGGCTACACAACACATTGCTGCTGGAGCCTGGAGTGAAGTGGGAAAGCGACAGTTGTCTCTTTTTGTTTTGTTCAGACTGGAGGAATAAATTATAAGGGAGATTTACATAAATAACACCTAATTTTTATATATTTATATATTTCATATTAAAAAATCTTTAATTTATGTTCATAATATTTTAATGTCTTAGTTACATAAAAAATAATAAAAATTATTTATTTTAAAAAGCTAATATTAATGATATTTTATATAATTTAAAATTTTATATATTATATAAATAAATAAATAATATTAAATTTTAAATTTATAAATATATAAAATTAAAAAATAAATAAATTTGAATAGGGCCTATAGAATTGATACATCCTCAAAAAATTATCTTGATCGAGTACAAATCTGAAGAAAAAATTCAAGTTGGAAACTTTCGAAATTAAAATTGGAGCCATTCAAATTCCTATTTCAGCAAACTTACAATTGAACTGAGCGTCTCGGAAATACGAACCCAAAGACACCAAAATCGACACAATCCGAGTCCAAATGTATCCAAATCAAGGGTCTAAAGCGCTATTGGAGGGTTCGAACAACAATTTGGATTACCAAACAGTTTCAAAACATGGCGTGGTTATTGTCAAATCAAGCGCCACGACGAGACAAATCTAACGAGCCTAAGGTCACTGAATTCTGACATCACTAAGCTATACAAATGTCCATCAAATAGTCCACAATCAAGGGATTCAACATCAGTCGTCCATCCAAGCCACTCCCAATATGCCTTTGATCTACCACCTATTTACTGGGTCATGCCACTTTAGAAAATCTATAAATAGACTCATCCTCCCTCTTGAATGAGGGGCTTCAAGCAAGAGAGCAAGAGAGATATCGGAGATCGCTCTTGCCTCTTGACTCCTCCTCAACCACCACCTGAAGTTCCGCCGAACCACCACTTAAGGCCCTGAGCTTCGTCGAACTACCACTTGAGGTCCTGAGTTCCGCTGGACCACCACCTGAGGCCTTGAGTTCCACCGGACCACCACTTAAGGCTCGAACTTCTACGAACCACCACCTGAGGGCCTGACTTCTACCGAACCACCACCTGAGGCCCGGGGTTCTATCGAACCACCACATGAGGCCCGGGGTTCTGCCGGACCACCACCTAATGCTCGAACTTCTACCGCACCACTACATGAAGTCAAGACTTCTACATGACCACCACTAGAGGCCCAAACTTCTGCAGGGCCACCCCCTGACGCCTAGAGTTCTACCAGAGTATCATTCTACAACAACAATCTTTTAGACCCCGATCTTCTGCCAACTATAATCTTTCAGGACCCTATCTCCTGCCGACTACGGTCCTTTCAATCTCTATCACCTACTATGATCCTTTCGACCTCCATCACCATACAATGGTCTTTCTAACCTAGGTCTCCTGTCAACTATGATCTTTTGGACCCCTACCTCCTGTCGATTACGATCCTTCCGACCTCTATCTCCTACCATGGTCCTCCAGACCTACATAACCAGAAAATGGTCTTTCTAACCCTGGTCTCCTGTCAACTACGGTCTTTCGGACCCTTGTCTCTTGCCGATTAGGGTCCTTCCGACCTCCGTCGCCTACTATAGTTCTTCTGACCTACATTACCAGACAACGATCTTTCTGACCCTGATCTTCTGTCAACTACTATCTTTCGTACCCCTATCTCCTGCCAACTACAGTCCTTCTAACCTCTGTCGCCTACTATGATCCTTCCGACCTCCATCGCTAGATAATGTCTTTCTTACTCTGATCTCCTGTCAACTACGTTCTTTCTTACCCCTATCTTCTGTCGACTACGATCATTCCGACCTCCATCACCAGACAATGGCCTTTCTAACCCCAGTCTTCTGTCAAAGACGTTCTTTTGGACCCCTGTCTTCTGTCGACTATGATCCTTCCGACCTCCATCACATACTACAGTCCTTCTGACCTATATCACCAGATAATAATTTTTTTGATCCCGGTCTCCTGCCTACTATGATCTTTCGAACCACTGTCTTCTGCTGACTACAGTCCTTCCGACCTTTGTAGCTCACTAAGGTCCTTCCAACCTCAATCACCAGACAACAATCTTTCTGACCCCGGTCTCCAGCCAACTATGGTCTTTCTGACCCCTGTCTCCGGCCGACTATGGTCCTTCTGACCTTCGTCGCCTCTACGGTCCTTCTGACCTCCATCACCAAACATCGATCTTTTCGACCTCTGTCATATTGACTATGTCCTGCTGATCAAACAAATATGTCTATGTTGATTATTGTAACTCCCATCATATAATGCGCTCTATCTGATGTACAAGACAATGCCTTCTCCCAAGGAAGGGTCTCATTTGTAATTTACTTTAAATACTAATGTATTCATTTAAACTCAGCCAGGCCCCATGCATTTTCTACCTTTTCAGGGGTTTCCACATAAAAATATTGGTGTCTCTTATGAATGCTACACCTTTTCTTTCATTTGCTTGTGTGCAGGATCGTCGTACAACGCTAAGACGTTAAGCTTTATATTTCTCTATCGCTGCAAATACTCCAGGATGCAACAAGAATTATAATAGCGGGCAGGGCTTATGTTGAGCAGGAAGGATTGATGCTTGCAAATAATTTTTTTTTTGCTCATCATAGTGAACTTCATGGTTAATAAATTTGTGAGCAATATTTTTTAGTTTTAAGAAGAGATTTAGGAGAGATTATGAGCATAAATGAGTAGTATTAAGTTCGAGCGGAATTTAACTATGTTTGAAGTTGATTAATTAATTGAATTAGAGATCAAATTCTAATTTAGGCTTCGTTTGACATAATGTTCTTATTGCTTTTTAAATTAGCTATATATATATAATTTTTCATGCTAAAAAATTGTTTTAGAAAGCAGTAAGAAAGTTGTAACAAACAGAGCCTTAGTTCTACGAGTTTGAGTTGGTTGACGAGCCAAAACATTTATTATAAAAGAGGGAAAAATCATTCTTATTCAGATAATTATTATAATAATATGATGAAATCAATAGAAAATAATTAAAATTAATTTAAAATGTTAAATGGAGGAATAATTTTTAAATATTTTTAGCAACTTCATGTTAAGCTTATTAAATTTTTATATATTTTTAATATATTTTATATTATATTTTTTAGATGAGGTAGCCTATAAGCCATTTTTCATGTTTAGCTTGAACTAAATCACTAATTTGATTGACTCAATTACACCTCCAGATGAGACTAAGGCTTCGTTTGGGACGGCTTTTTTATTGCTTTCTAAAACAGAGTTTTAGTACAAATTTTTTTATTTTTTACTAAAACTCCGTTTTAGAAAGCAATAAAAAAGCCGTCCCAAACGAAGCTTAAGGCTTCGTTTAGGGTGGCTTTCTTGCTGCTTCTTAAAACAGCTTTTTAGTACAAAAAAATTAATTTTTATACTAAAAAATTATTTTAAAAGCAATGAGAAAGCCATCCCAAATGAGGTCTAAATAACTTTATAATAGCCATATATGTATTAGACAAGGTTTTCTACAATTTTTTTAAGAGAACAAAATTTTTTTAATATTAGCAAAGATGATTCTTGTGATTTATACGAAATTGCACTTTATTTAATGATGCCTAAGATGATCCTTATAGCTCAATAGTGGCTAAGTTGTTTCTTTGGACTTTTAATGAAATTAAATTTTGCTTAATAGTGCCTAAAATGATTCTTAATTAGGACTGATACGTCATGCAAAAATTATCTTGATCAGGCACGAATCTCGAGGCAAAAATCAAGTTGGAAACTTCAAAAATTAAATCCGAGAGCATCTGAACTCAAATTTCAGCAAACTTACAGTCAAACTGAGCGTCTTGGAAATACAAACTCAACGACATCAAATTCAACTCAATCCGAGCCCAAATCAAGTGCCTGAAGTGCTGTTGGAAAACTCGTACCACAATTTGAGTTACCAAACGGTCTCCGATTTTAACGAGCTTATAGTCGAAACGAGCGGCTCAATGAGACAAATCCAATGAGCCCAAGATCACCGAATTCCGATATCACTAAGGCCTTCAAATATCCAATGAACGGTGCATAATAGAAGGATTCAATAGCAGCCGTCCATTCGACCACTCCCTATTTGCCCCTGATCTCATGCCTATTTACAAGCTATGCCACTCCATAAAAACTATAAATAGAGCCCTCATTCTTCATAAGGGGGGACCGGAGCAAAGAGAATAGAAGAAGAAGAGAAGAAGGAGGAGAATCAGCTCCTCCTCGACCACCGCCAGAGTTCTTCCCGTCGCCTCAATACGCCGAAATTCTGCCGGATATTCAGGAGATGCCGGAATTCTGCATAACTTTGTAACTGAATTTCAATTCAGAAGAAACTCTTTGTAATATGATCGTCCTAACTTGTGGAATGAATCAGCATCTGTACTTCAAACAAACACTAGTGGAATTACTTCAACTGGGCGTGGCCCCGTGGTTTTTTCCCTCTTTCGTGTTTTCCACATAAAATTCATGGTGTTTATTTTTCTTTCCTGTTTGTGTGCTGAATATTCGTACAACTCTCGAACGTAAAATTATAAACTCTACTATCGTGTATATTCTAGCCCATAACAGTTTGGCGCTGTTGTTGACCTCGATTTTTGTTCGAGTGTCATTGAGGGCCTTTGATTGATTTAATCAAGCCCCATCGAGTTCAATAATTAGGCTTGATCAGGTTTGATTAAACTCGATTAGTCTTCCTTGGCCACGTCGAGTTTGTTATGATTTGAGTCATCATTTTATTTAAATTTAATTGGGTTAATTTGAGCAAATCAAGTTGAATTCTAAATTGACCCAAATCAGATCTAATTTTGAGCTTGATTTTAATTTAATATATTTTTTTATGAGCTTAAATTTGTTCTTAAATCAAGCAACCAAATCGAATGCTAAATGACCTCAATTCCCTTCTAATTAGCCTTAGGATGAATCCTAGCCATAGATCTAAGATCTTGATCATTTAAATACTTTTTTTAGGGCTTCATGAGAGGGGGGCTTCTATTCTCTCCCTAGCCACTCTCAACCCTCACTTTTTGGTGTGAGAGCTCTTCCAACTTCTCTCACTTTCTTCCACTCAAATCCACCTGTCAAACTCCGTCGGCGGCGATCCTCCAACGAGATCAAGGCTAGATCCATCCAAGGCCTCGATCTGGTTGATCCAGAGCTTGTTTGATCGTGATTTCAACTAGAGAAATATACGAGGACAATCTACAAGCTCAAACGTATAAAGAACTTGAAGATCCAACGGTGAGATTACTTAAAACTTTAGATCTATGTCACTACACTTAGATTTATATAATTTTTTATAAATGCTTTTTTAGATCTTTCAAATATCACCCCATGCTTTCTCTTCATGATACTAATCTATGTTTAAAATTTCATTAAATTTAGATGTCTCGATCGAGAGAATGAATTTTTTTTTCTTTTCTTTTCTACTTTTTAAAAAAAAAATCTTTTTTTTAGTATTATTATTATCATTATTTATTTAAAAATAAAATTTATTATGTTTAATATTATTATTATTTTAAGTAATTTCTAATTTTGGATTGTCATAATTTAATTTGTCTTTGAATTCAAATTTTTCCAAATTTGAAATTCAAATTCTTTCATAAATTATAAAATCTATTTTTATGTAAGTCTATTTTTATGAAAGTTTTTAAATTTTCTCTCCATTGGATTTTGAATTAATTAGAATGACTTAATTCATTATAAATCCAACCTCTAAAATTAAGGAAGCATTAAAGCCTCCTTAATTCCTTCCATGAATTTTGAATCTGAAATTCTTAATTCTCTCCCTTAATTACTTTCATAAAATATTATTTTATCCTATTTTAATAATTATTTTTAAATTCTTGCTATTTTAAATTATTTTTAAATCCCTTTATTACTTTAAACTTTAAAAATTCATACCTTTCTCGTTTTAAATCCATTTTCGACGCACAATACCTTGTTTTGATCGTATTTGAATTCTGCATGATTTGGAATCATAGTTGTTTCAAAATATTAGGTATATCTGCAGTTATTCTAAAAATAGCAAAAGAGCACTATTTTAAAAATATTCTATTAAAATATTTAAACTTCGAAAATGCACAACTTTCTCGTTTTAAATCCGTTTTAGATGCACAGCAACTTATTTTATTCGTATTTGAATTCTGTACGATTTGAGACCATTCTTGTTTGAAAATTTTAGGTATATATGCAGTTATTTTGAAAATAGTAAAAGGACACTATTTTTAAAATACCCTATTATTGTATTTAAACTTGTAAAATTCATATATTTTCCGTTTTAAATCGGATTTCGGCGTACGACCCCTCGTTCTCTTCGGAAAATTACGAATTTTAATTCAAAATTATTTGCATGAGCAGATTCTTGCTGTCTGGATAGATTTCTATCTTAGATGGCTATTTTGAGTATTTTTACTATTATTTAAATATTTATTATTATAATTATTTTGAAATTACAAATTATTTTCAAATCGGTTTGGAGCTTCGATTGAGTGATCAGTGGTTCTCCCATATATTTATTTATTATAAATTGATTTATTTTGAATTACATTATTTTCCAAAAATCTATATACTTAACTAGGTATTTTAAATTATTTTAAAATTATTTATATATTAAATCTTAATTTTGGGATACCCACTATTGATGAAATTTTAAACATAGATTCTATGAATGAAGAACAATCTTGGGGGGAGTTGGACTAGTGAATGGTTTAGTCCCAACCATTCACTAGTCCCTTCATTAGTCGTGCTTACTTTTTGTTCGTCGTAGCTTGCATGTGTAGGTCGCATAGACCTGTCAATATTGGACCCGACCCGAAAACCCGACCCTAAATTGACCCGAAATTTTCGGGTTTGGGTTGACCCGAACCCGAAGCGGCAGCATGACTTAAAAACCCCTCAGGCCTCATAACAGTCTGCAGTCTGCTCCCGCGATTTCCAATGCATCCAAGCGACAGCATGACTTCATACAAAGTGTCATTTACTCATTTACATAAAACCCCTCATCTTTTCCTTTTTTTAATTAAAAAAAAAGTACACAAAATAACTAAAAGTTTTTTATGTAAAGAAAATGAGTTTGTTTGTAAATATGAAAAGACAAAAGGGGCCTAAACGCAGAATTTGCACAGTAAAATCCCTGCACCTTCAGTCCTTCACTACCCCCTCCCATGTGCCTATCGGTGGCTCAAGATAGATGTGGGGCCCACATGGAAGATTTCTTTCTGGAATATCCAAAAAAAATATTTTCAAAATGTAAGTGTCTAAGTGAGGACATTCAGGGCATTCCAAGAATGCCCCCGGTAAACATTTCCCCGCCTGGAATGACGCCGGCTGCTTTCGCCGGCTATTTTCGCCGGCATCCGTTGCCGCCAGCTGCAGCTCAGTGTTCGAGCCAACCCGTCGCGGGTCGGATCGGGTTGACCTGAACCCGAAGCGGGTCGGGTTAGGGTCTAGAAAATTGGCCCGTTTTTAAAAACGGGTCGGGTCAACCCGAACCTGAATAGTACCGGGTCAGTTTCGGGTTCGACCCGAACCTGACCTGTGACCCGAAATTGACAGGTCTAAGGTCGCACCATGAGCACTTAGCTTAGACTCTCCTAAATCTAAGGACATGACGTGTTTACTATTTTTATATGTTTTCCATGCATTTATTAACTTGAGGGTTAGTGTAAAACTCTATTTAAACCCATATAACATAATGACACCTTAAGGACAAAAATTAAAGACCCATCTAGCAAATTTAGAATTTTTCTAGTGGCTAGGATAAATCATTGATTGACATGAAAACCTCCACACTTGAAATTAGGGACATCATAAACCTTCTAGAATTTTCTAGGAATTTTTAGGGCTTATTAGACCCATTAATTAACCAACTATAATTAACCTGATGAATAAGGCCCCGAGACCTTCCAAAAATTATAATAAATACATATTAGGTCAAAAAATTACCCATAATACCTTGAATTGTTCAGAATCTGACGCTTGACCTTAGATAAATAGGGCTTCTTAATTTGACTCTAGGTTGACCCTTAATTTGACCATAGGTGGAAATCATCATTTTGCCCCTAATAATTCATTAAAAATTATTAAAAATTTTATATTTTCTCCAAACACTTGGGAATATATTCTCTAGTCATTCCTGACCTTTGGGGGTGATTTCAATCAGTTTGGAGCTGATTTGGATCAAAATGATAAAATCAGTCCTTTATTAGGAAATTTAGAAAATTCCATAAATATCCTGAATTTAGAAAATTCATAACTAATTGTAGCAAAATTCCAAATTAGGCAAAATCACTTGCATTAGACTCCAGGTAGGGTCTAGTATTTATTGAAAATATTAGGTTTCCAGAAAATGGCTTAGATTAGAAAGTCAACTTTTTGGCCAACCGTAGTTCATTTAGGGTCTGAAACTTAGAAAATTCATAACTTTGCCTAGAAAACTCCGATTTCAGCGTACTAGCTGGCTAACTACTCCTTTTAAGGTCTAGTATTTTCCTAAGGTGATAGAAACTTCAAACCTAACCTATTTTCCATAGTGACTTTTTGGACCCTTAGCTTAGTTCCTAGGAGGACCCGGAACTTTCCAAAATTGGTTAATACCATTTTAACTTTAAATATCAGTATCCTAAGTTCTTAAAACTGATCAATAAATTGAAATAATTAAAATGGACCCTAATTCACTGATATTTGAATTTCAATCAAAATTCCCTTCCCAAATTTTCAACATACCTAAACTCTAGATAATTTCAAATAACTATCCAGATTATGATCTATCCGAACCACACAAGCCTTACACACACATAGAATTGTTTGCTAGGGCATCACTTCTAGATTTAGGCTAGGCCACTGGATTTTATTTTCTGCTGTGTGTCGGAGTTTTTTTTTCGTGGTTTTCACTACATGCTGTTTGAAACTGATTGCTGTGTTTGCTTACATTTATTGCACTCTGTGATGTGATGGGTGTTAGAATTACTCCTAGGTTAGGAGCGTCATATATATATATATACTGTTCTTCCGTGTAGGTGGCCATGCTCAAGCTAATAAAAGGGGGGCACCGTTATAATTTCTAATATTATCTTATGCAGGTGCTTGCTCAGCCCCCCCTGATATAATGAGGGCTAAAATGATTAAATAATTATAACTGCTACAGATGGAGCTCCTTAGCCCTCATGATTAAGAACATGGCTTGGCACAGGGTCAATGGAATGAGTCTTTTACTTTCTATATATAACTGCTTGGATTTTTATTAGGATAACTATGCAGGGAGTCTAGAATTTTTTTTTCAATGGATGTAATATTTATAAAATTTGTTAAGAGTTGTGAAAATGCAACTTTGAGTTGGGATATCCTTATCCAACTCAAATTCCAAAAGAAGAAGGCATCCCTAAAAGGGAGAGCCTTCTTCCATTTGAAAGATCGAGCAGGATGGCTTTAGATATCCAAAGAGAAAAGACAATCATCCCTAAAGGGGAGAATTGTCTCTTCGTTTGTATATTCAAGCCACGATAGATCCAAGGAGGAGAGTTCCAAGGAGTCCAAGGAGAAGAAGACACCCAGAAGACTGAAGACCAATATCCCACTCAAAGTCATTTGCGTCTGTCATAGGCTTAGAAATCTGAGTTGTTGGCAGTGGTGCCCGGCCACTTTACTTTCTGTATATCTGGGTTGTAATAAGGGCAATTTGTCTATGGCCATTTAGTTGATTATTCTGGATTTATATTGATGTGTTTACCTAATTGCGCAGTAGAATTACCTGCTTTTTCTAGGTTTCTTTCTTGCATGTTGCTTTTGTTTTCTCTTGGATTTTATTAGGCTCTCTAAGGATTATAAAATTTTTCTACTCATAACTAACTTCTAAAATTTTAAGTTTTAAATAACATAGAAACTTAACGAACTTAGGGAACTGCCAGAATCATCCGGGGTCGAATGCATATTATTGCATTCTTCTTTTCTTGTTATAAGACATCTCCCTGCCTGCGGGTTGAGTCCGGATAATCTGGCCTATGAGAATGAAGTGCCGGACCTAAGGAGACCCAGTCTTTTCAAAAAAATATTTTCTATAAGCCTGTTCTTAAAATTCTATAGCATTCATGAGCTGACATTTCAACTAGCATGCATTGCATTAGTAACCAACTAAATAAAATTTAATTGCATTAGCTAGGAGCATCTAACCCACATAAGTCCATGACCACTTAGAAAATTCTCTAGTTGTCGGTCCTATTTTCAAAGAACTGTACTTCCCACCCATCTTTCATAATTGACTTGAGTTTTGAAGCGATTAGGTGGTTATCTGGCTCCCCCAATCTAAGCCGGGATAAGTCCAGGTTTTGCATTGCATTAGCTAGGACACGGGTCTTAGTGTTGTGTAGAGCAACAACCTAGATCTAGGATTCGAGGCTACTGCATTCGGTCTCGTAGTATGCCTTAAATAGTAGGTAGGTCCTTTCTTTTCAGGGATCCTAAATTCTACTTATCTGCGTCACAGGATGACGCCACCTCCATCTTTTCTCTCATGCATGTGGTTGATTGCTTGTATTTCCTTCTTCAGTTTTCTGTCTAGTGTCCTAGAGCCTCCGAATGATGGTATGAGCCATGCATGTTGAGTTAGCCCTTCGGACCTTTCTTCCCTTTGAGTAGGATTTCCTAGTCTATACCCTCGTGCCAATCCCACTTTAGAAGGGGATAATGTATGATCCTTAATCGAGAGTTCTCTCGGGCTCCGGCTTGGGATGTAATTAACCACGGGGGCTTGCGCCCGTGGGAAACTCGGTCCCACATCTACTAAACCACATTCGAACTGTTGTATCAGATGGGGGAAACCCGTGACTAGGTCGTGTATATTACTACCCATCGAGGTGTGTTGGCGACAGCCTCTATCGTCAATGGTTAGTCGTATGCACGATCCAATTTGTCCCTTCTAATTGACCCGTTCGAGCGGTGCTCTTTCGAAGGTCCACAACCGTCTGTGGGAAATTCTATCCCACAACTTCAAGTATTGCTACAATGGTCAACAGACGTAGCAGTCGCATCATCCCGCTCCAACTCCCACCACTCCAAAAATTAGTCTGTGAATCACAGACGCCTGATGTCTACCTCTTTTCATCCTGGGGGGCAAAATGCTGTCGGAGAAAGAACCTTGGGACCTTCTTTAGAAGAAAGAATCTGGAAGATGGAAGAATCTCAGAATAAAATTCTTCAACTCCTGCGAGAGACTTGGCAACCGACAATACCACAAAGCGAGAAAGTGTTTCTCCCTCGAGATCCACCACGAGTTGAAGATGTTCAATTCGAGTATCTTCAAGCAAAAATTCCTCTTCCTCCCCCAAGAAGGCAGATAAATCAGAACAACGAACTCGCTGATACAGCAAGTTCTACACATCATTCGCCTCAACAGGGCAGCCTCGTGTTCTTCCAGATCTCCTAAAAGACTCAACCCAACCACATATTGCTGAGCTCCCTCACAATGCTCTACGTCATGAACTGTAAAGATTGGTACGGTAAGAGTTCCCCCGAGGAGATGTGAGGCAAGCTCTCCGACGGAGGAACTTTTAGAAGTCATCACCTCTAACTGGAGACATTCTTCAGCACCCCATTTCGATTAGATTCAAAGTACCAAACTTTGAGTCCTACGACGGGACGACCGACCCGTATGAGCATATCGACTACTATAGAACCATCATGCATATTCAACGAGCATCAGACACACTCCTTTGCTAGGTTTTTCTTGCCACCCTTAAAGGATAGGTTCGAACATGGTTCTATTCACTTCCGTCCATAACAATCCCTTCATTCATCAAATTAGCCAAACTATTCGTTTAACAGTTTGTGGCTAATCAAAGAATTGCTAAGGATTATTTCTATCTCTCCGGGATCCGCCAAAATGAGGGAGAATCATTGAAGGAGTATTTTCAGCGATTTTCCACTGAGGCTCGACAGATTCTAGGTGTAGACCCTGAATTACTCAGAGGGGTCTTTCTTGGAGGTCTTCGTCCTGTCCCCTTCTATTCAGCACTCATGCGTGATACTGTTCATTCATATGCTGACCTGATCTATCGTGTGGAGGCACAAATTTCTGCAGATGAAGCTATAAATGCTTATAGGAAGCAGTTTGAGCAAATCAACGGGAAGCGCAAAGGTGCACCTGGGATGGACAATTCATCCTCACAATACAAAAAGCAAGGGAAGAATAATCTACCTCATAGGCCTCCATTACTATAATGGGAACCTCAATAGGAGAAGGAGTACACCCCACTCAATATATCTCGAGCAAATGTATTGATGGTCGTTCGAGATCAAGATATATTAAAATGGCCGAATCCTTTGAAGTCGAACACAGGAAATCCGGATCAATACTATCACTATCATCGTAGTCGTGGTCACACTACCGAAGCCTGTAAGCAACTCAAGGATTAGATTGAAAGACTTATCCTCCATGGCTACCTCAATAATTTATTCAAGATTCATCTACCCAAGAGGAAGCTCGTCCCGCTGGGGGGTAAAGTCAACAACAAAGACAACCATTAAATAATATTCAAATGATTAAAGAGATTGAATGATCACGCGCTTCATGCATTTGTATTAGTAATACTACTTGTCTTGTTGTCTCTTTTATATTGAGCAGGGTGTCACTTTGATATCTTTAATGTCTTCTTCTAAGTTAAATATTGTATTGTTCCCGTACATATATCTTATGTGTTGAGTCATTATAACTTGTATATCTTTAAGTCATACTAGGGAACTATTGGACTGTCTTACATAATACATTAATATGATGTTCACGTTGTTGTGATATTATTTTCTCTCATAAAAGATAAAAAACTTTTCAAACTCTTTTTCTGTGATTCGAGAAATACACAATCTATATTGTATCTCAATCACCGGATGGTCAATCCCAGGGGGATTTGATCCGACCTCTTCCATAAAGGTTAACGTCATCGAGCAGGGCTCTGACATACAACCTCGAATAGGTCTTATATCCTTAGTGGATTCTCTCGACCTCTTTCACACAGGTTAACGTCATCGAGCAAGGCTCTGACATACAACCTCGGATAGGTCTTACATCCTTGGTGGATTCTCCTGACCTCTTCCATACAGGTTAAGGTCATCGAGCAGGGCTCTGACATACAACATTGGATAGGTCTTACTTCCTTAGTGGATTCTCTCGACCTCTTCCTTACTGGTTAACATCATCAAGCAGGGCTCTGACATATAACATCAGATAAGTCTTACATCCTTGGTAGATTCTCTCGACCTCTTCCACACAGGTTAACGTCATCAAGCATGGCTCTGACATATAACCTTGGATATGTCTTACATCCTTACTGGATTATCTCGACCTCTTCCACACGGGTTAACGTCATCGAGTTGAGCTCTGACATACAACTTTGGATAGGTCTTACATCCTTACTGGATTATGTCAACCTCTTTCACACAGGTTAATATCATCGAGCAATGCTCTGACATACAACCTCGAATAGGTCATATGTTATTGATGTATTCTCTCGATCTCTCCTACAGAAATTAGCATCATTGAGCGATGTCCTGAGTGAATAATATTCTTTTTATAAAGACTCCAAGAAAGCAAGTGATAGATAAAATCATCACTCCAAAAATATGGGGGGGGGGGAATATATCAAAAGTGTGTGTTAAAGATGCAATCACAATTCAGCTTTCTCTAAGGAACGAGTTCTTAATTTCATATACAACATCACTGGAGTTACATTGCAAAAATTGTACACCAAGTTCATTTTTACAAGAATCTAAAAGTGAAAAGGTACATTGGTATCATCCGTACAAGTTACAATCATCAAGCAACAAGAAGTTTTAAAATGATCAAATATCCTTTGTGGATTCAAGTGACCTCTTCTCTATTATGAACAGATGAATCTCCTACAACTTTTTTTTTAATGAAAAATTACAATTTGATCTTTATTAAGCCTCAACTCAATTGATACTATAAGTATGTCGTCAGACTACTAACATAGCACACAGCTTTAGCTCCTTGAATCAGAGATATCTGATGTCAGCAAATTTCTATATAAGTGCTTATTATCTTTATAAAATGCCACTTTACATCTGCCATCATCAGACATTTATCTGATATTTGTTAACGGTCCTTTACTTCAGCCATCATTGGACTATCGCTCGACTACTACTTGCAATGCACCTTCAAACTCTCTTCTTCATCTCTCCACTCGATCGTTGACTATAATGGGCTTTAACTCGATCGTCCATCGTCAATAAACTTTCGCTCAAATGGTGTTGAAAATTTCTCGTCTACTCATCACTTCTGGTTCTTCTCCAAGACACTATCACTGCAAGATCTTCTCAAATCACCCTCGCATACAAGAAGCAATTGATCTCCTTCTATCACGGGTTATCTATTTAGAAGATAGCCTCTTCTGGTGACTTCTTCTACAAAATAGAGGGGCACTGAAGCTTGATAGGGGAATGCCACCTATCTCTGACAGTGGAATGCCTCCAATGCAAGAAGAATAGCACAAGCAAAGAACAAGCAAAAATTCTAACTTCTACACACGGAAAGGGGCCCTAAATTTTAGTAGGGGATGCCACCTACAACAAATAGGGGAATGCCTCAACTATAAGAAAGTTAGAATGAAGGAGAAGAAGAAAAGGAATGATTGCAAAAATTCTAACTTCTACACACAGAGAGGGGCCCTGAATTTTAGTAGGGAATGCCACCTACAACAAACAGGGGAATGCCTCAACTATAAGAAAGTTAGAATGAAGGAGAATAAGAAAAAGAGAAGAAAATTTTAACTTCTGTACGAGAGGAGGGGTGCTGAGTTGAGAAGGGAAAATCACCTACTCAAAAACAACGGAATGCCTCCACTGCCAAAAAGCTAGAAGAAGAAAAAGAGAAGAAAATTCCAACTTTTGTACGAGAGGAGGGGCGCTGAGTCGAGTAAGGAAAATTTCCTACTAAAAAATAGCAGAAAGCCTCAACTGTCAGAAAGCCAGAGGGGAAAAGAAAGAAGAAAAGAGAATTCCCCTAATTTCTGCATAAGAGGAGGGACGCTAAGTCGAGCAGGGAAAATTTCCTACTCAAAAATAACGGAAAGCCTCAATTGTCAGAAAGCCAGAGGGGAAAAGAAAGAAGAAAAAGAGAAATCACCTAACTTCTACACAAGAGGAGGGGCACTAAGTTGAGCAGGGAAAATTTCCTACTCAAAAATAGCGGAAAGCCTCAACTGTCCAAAAGTTAAAGGGGAAAAGAAAGAAGAAAAAGAGAAATCCCCTAACTTCTGCACAAGAGGAGGGGCGCTAAGTCAAGTAGGAAAAATTTCCTACTCAAAAATAACGGAAAGCCTCAACTGTCAGAAAGCCAGAGGGAGAAAAAGAGAAGGGGCAATTTTTCTAAAGGCCTTAGAGGCCTATTTATAGTTTTTGTGAGAGAATGAGGGAAGTTTCTGGAGTTCTCCAGAATTTTCAAATTTTTTTGAACTTTTTCAGAATTTTTTGGAATTTATTTTGATTTTTTCGTGGGCCCCACCATTTTTAAAAAAATTCAAATATGGGCAACCGCTAGCCACAGAACTGCGCGCCCCAAGGGGCGCGCCTATTCGCGCACCGCGAGAGCACCGCTGCCAGCTGAACGGTTCGGCCTCCTACGCGTGTCCGAGCCCGATTTTCGTCCCGGATGGTCCGAATTCGACATTTTTTGGGGTTCCCGAACATGTTTTTCAATGTTTCGGACTCAATTTTGACACCTCCGAAGCTCAACGGGACCTCAATGACCAAGTTTGTGTAAATGTTCAACTTTGGAACGCAATTTTTTGCGATTTAGCCAATGTAAAATTTCAGAACAAATATTTTCGGACTTCTGGAGCTTCGACGTCCGAAAATAGGGGGGCAACTGATACGTCATGCAAAAATTATCTTGATCGGGCACGAATCTCGAGGAAAAAATCAAGTTGGAAACTTCAAAAATTAAATCTGATAACATCTGAACTCTGATTTTAGCAAACTTATAATCAAATTGAGCGTCTCGGAAATACAAACCCAACGACATCAAATTCAACTCAATCCGAGCCCAAATGAGCCCAAATCAAGCGCCTGAAGTACTGTTGAAAAGCTCGTACCACAATTTGAGTTACCAAACAGTCTCCGATTTTAACGAGCTTATAATTGAACCAAGCGGCTCAAGGAGACGAATCCAACGAGCCCAAGATCTTTAAATTCCAACATCACTAAGGCCTTCAAATATCCAACAAATGGTGCACAATCAAAGGATTCAATATCAGCCGTCAATTCGACCACTCCCTATTTGCCCCTGATCTCATGCTTATTTACGAGCTATGCCACTCCATAAAAACTATAAATAGAGCCCTCATTCTTCATAAGGGGGGCCGGAGTAAATAGAAGAGAAGATGAAGAGAATAAGGAGGAGAATCAGCTCATCCTCGACCACCACCGGAGTTCTTCCCGCCACCTGAATACGCTGGAATTCTGCTGGATATTCAAGAGACGTCGGAATTCTGCATAACTTTGTAATTGAATTTCAATTCAGAAGAAACTCTTTGTAATCTGATCGTCCTAACTTGTGGGACGAATCAACCTCTGTACTTCAAACAAACACTAGTGGAATTACTTCAACTGGGCGAGGCCCCGTGGTTTTTTCCCTCTTTCGGGTTTTCCACGTAAAAATCCTGGTGTTTATTTTCCTTTCCTGTTTGTGTGCTGAATATTCGTACAACGTTCGGACGTAAAATTACAAACTCTACCGCCGCATATATTCTAGCCTGCAACATGGATTGTTATTTCCACATAAAAGTTTTTAAAATAGTCTCACAAATTCATGTGGCCAATTTAATTCCAAAGTATCAAGTTGCTTCGACTTAGCTCCTCAGCTATTTAAAATTGATCACAAGTGTGGTATACAATTAAATACAGCCAATTTGTCCATTTGATTATAAAAAAATTAATTTCAATTTTGCCCCAGATGAATCTTTTTGGATTAATTTTATATACTCAAGAACCTAATATTTCTTTCGGCACAATATTCTTACCGCTTTCTAAAGTAGCTTTTTAGTACAAAAATTTTTTAAACAAAAAATTTTGTACAAAAAAATGCTTTAGAAAGAAATAAGAAAATTGTCCCAAATTAACGAAGTCTAAATTAGAGCAATGTGATACTTTAGGATTTATGATTAAGGCTTCATTTGGGACAGCTTTCTTACTGCTTTTTAAAACATTTATCTACTACAACATCTTAATTTTTGTATTAGAAAGATGTTTTAAAGTAGTAAGAAAGTAGTTCAAAATTAAGCCTAAATTTATTAATACAAAGGAAGCATTTTGAAGTTTATCTCATTGATTTTTATATTTGTGTTGGTATCTAAAATACACTTCTAACATTTATTCTTGTGGTAAAATATCCACATTAATTCATATTATCTTAAAATACACTGCTAGAATCTGTGTTTGAAATATCCTCTTAAGAATTTGATTTAAATTCATTTTCAAGATTAACTTGTTTATTCTAATTTTATTTGAAAAGAAAACAGAAGATTAAATTAATATCTCAAAAAACCTAATAAATTAATCTCAATACTACATAGAACCATATATATCAAGAGGATATATATATCAAATAATGAATTAAAATATTTTTTTTTTCTTTCTTTCAACTTTCAATTAATTAGAGAAGAAATCTTCTTATTTCTCTCTTAAAACTTTCAAATATGAAAAAAAAATGTATTGCATTTTATATTGAAATTTTTTTAAATTATGAAAACTGATTCATTGAAGTTATTTGAATTTAACTCAATTTTAAGTAAATTTTAAATTTTTCTTAGCGCGCTGAAATAAATTTTAAATTGACTCACAAAGAGAATTCCTCTGAGACATTTGATATATATAATGTATGTATACTATATAATATAATTATTGCGTCATAGAATATTCGCAGCGATAGAGAAATAAGAAGTTTAACTTCTTAGCTTAGTACAAATATCCATCATACAATCAGATAATAGAGAGGGTGCACATTTATAAGAGACACTAAGATTTTTATGTGTAAAGTTCTAAAAAGGGAAAAACCCACTAAGCCATAACCAATTTGAATGAATACACTATTATTTGCAGTAGATAATGAGACCCTTCCTTGGGGGATGGCCTTGGCTTGATGTAATAAATATACATCATATAAAATGAATTATATGAAAGGACTTGAAAAAATCACTATTGATTTATTTGTTTGGTCAGTAGAAGCATAGTCGGTGGGCGACAGAGGTTGGAAAGACTGTAGTTTAGTAATGGTGGTCAGAGGGACTGTAGTCGGCAGGCAATAATGGTTGAAAGGAGCACAATTTGACTATGGAGCATGGAAAGACCATAATCAGTGGGTGATAGTGGTCAGAAAGACCTTTGGCTGGCGACAAACTTCGGAAGGACATAAATCGATGGGCAATAGTGGCTAGAAAAACCGTTATTTAGCGACAAAGGTTGGAAGATCCGTAGTCAATGAGCGATAGTGATTAGAAATACTGTTGTCTGGCGAAGGAGGTTGGATGGATCATAGTTGGCTGGCGACGAAGGTTGGAAGTCTAGTGTCAAGCAAAAGTTCAACAATGGATGAAATTCTAGCATTAAATAGAAGTCCTACGGAAGTCCAGCAATGGGCAGAAGTCCGGTGATAGGTGGAAGTCCGGCATCGAGTAGAACTCCTGCGACTGACAGAAGTCTGGCGATGGGCTGAAATCCGGCGTCGGGTAGAAGTCCAACGAAAGTCTGGTGATAAGCAAATGTCCGACGACAGGCGGAAGTCCGGCCTCAGGTAGTAGTCTGGCGATGGATAAAAGTCCAACGTTGGGATGAAGTCCGACAAAAGTTTGGTGTCGGTCAACTGCCGGGGGGAAGTCTGGTGGTGGTCGAGGAGTCTGGTGGCAAGAGAGCTCTCTTGCTTCTCTTCTTGCTATTTCTTTTCTTGGACACCCTTCCTCTACCTTCTTTGAGGAATGAGAGTTCTATTTATAGTTTTCTGAGAGTGGTATGATCACTAAATAGGAGGAAGATCAATGGTAAGTTGGGAGTGATTTGAATGGACGACCGATGTTGAATCCCTTAATCATGGATCATTAATTAGGCATTTGAATGTCTTAATGATATCAGAATTTGACGATCTTGGACTCTTTGGATTCGTCTCGTCGAGCTGCTCGATTTGACTTTAAGCATGTTATGTTTGGAAATTGTTTGGTAATCTAAATGATAGATTGAACCTTTCAAAGATGCTTCGGGTCTTTGATTTGGACTCATTAGGGCTTGGATTGAGTCGAATTTTGTGTTGATAGGTTTGTATTTTTGAGACTTTCAGTTCGAACGTAAGTTTGCTGAAATTGGAGTTCATATGGTCTCCAATTTAATTTTTGAAGTTTCGAACTTGATTTTGCCTTGAGATCTGTGCCTGATCAAGTTAATTTTTTGATGATAGATTAACAATATATGTATAATATCTAATATAATATTTATTTAAATAAATTAATTAATTTTGAGGGTTGCTCAAAATTGAATAATTTGGAGTTGAGTCGACTCAACTCAAAATGATTTGTATTTCCAGTTGAATATTAGTTAAGTTGGAATAAAAAAACATCTGATTCTAAGCCGGATTCGCACAAACTTGACCCGAGAGAAATATTCATGCAACGAACACCGCCCAAATTTTAATAATCTAATTAGACTCCTTGTGACTCAACATAAAGCATACATGCAATGTTGATTGTCATTGGGGGATAAAACCAAATCTTAAATCATACACTAAGAGTCTGGCACATTGGTGACTACTAGGAGTGTAAACGAGTCGAGTTGAGCTTTAGTCATCCCTCGCTTGAGCTTAATTAATTAATGGAGTTCAAGCTCTAGCTCAAGCTTTATTCAATGAGTTCGAGCTGACTCACTCATTATAAAAGAGAAAAAATGATTATGATTTAAAAAATTCTTATAATAAAATAGTAAAAAGAATGAGAAATTTTAAGAAAAATAATAATAAAGAATCACCTAATACCATAATGTGAGATATAATTTTCAAACATTTACAACAACTTTATGTTTAAAATCTTCAAACATAATATGTTTTAAGTATATTTTATATTAATATTTTTAAGTGAGTCAACTCTCAAGTTAACGAGTCGAGTCAGGACTTACTCAAGCTTGGCTAGTTAACTCATCAAGGTCAGCTCACGAGTCATTTATCGAGTCAAGCTCAAACCAGCTCACGAGTCAGCTTGACTCACTTACACCCCTAGTGACTATATATCTAGTTACAAGGGGCCATTTACAATGTCTAAAATATCCTTTGCAACTAGATAACTAATGACAGATATGGTCGGTTAGCGATGTTTTTGCAATAATCAAAGAGGCTTATTTAAAAAAATTAATGGTAACTGAAAGCTATGACCTTATCACAAAAGAGTTCAAAGAAGTCTACGAAGTAGAGACTATGGCTTCATTTGAGATAACTTTTTTGTTGCTTTCTAAAATAATTTTTTTATTACCAGAATTTTTTGAATTAGAAATTTTATACTAAAAAGTCATTTTAGAAAGCAGTAAAATGAAGCCTATATTGCAACCAACATTAGTCACAAAATGTCTTGTTAGCTATTTTTATGAATGATTTTGATCATAATCCTTATGACAATTTTGACTGGTATCGATCATAAAACAATCACAAATGCTTTCCTAGATAATATGATGTTGATGTAACGCCACATAATCAAATTTAGAAGAATTATTTATTTTATCTTTTTAATTATCAACCACAGCTTCTAAACAATAAATATGTATATTCAATGAAATTAATTAACAATTACCTCAAAATATTACACTATATTTATTCTTTTAAAATTAATATACAATAATCAAGAGATTAGCCTTCGTTGCCCGATAACGAAGGTCCCCCCAGCCACCATCACCTGACTACGGTCCTTTCGACCTCCATCATTCGCCTACTGTGGTCCCTCGAGCTATGGTCCTCCCGACCTCCATTGCTAGTCGACTACGATCTCTCCGGCCATTATCACTCATCTACGGTCCTCCCGACCTCCGTTACCAATCAACTACCATTCTTTTGACCACTGTAGCCCGACTATGGTCCTTTAGACCTCTTTCTCCCAACGATTAAGGTCTCTCCGATCTCTATCACTCGGCGACTATGTTCCTTCCTACCACCATCGCTAGTTGATTACGACTAGTCTGACTATGGTCCCTTCGACTACCTTTGTCGGTCTATAGACTTATAACCTCTGTCGCCAGCTGACTACAGTCCCTTTGACCACACTGTCACTCGCCAACTACGATCCCTCCGACCACCATCTCCCAACTACGATCTTTCCAACCTCCATCGCC
Source organism: Dendrobium nobile (assembly GCA_022539455.1). Classification (NCBI taxonomy): domain Eukaryota; kingdom Viridiplantae; phylum Streptophyta; class Magnoliopsida; order Asparagales; family Orchidaceae; genus Dendrobium; species Dendrobium nobile. The sequence goes on from CM039726.1 coordinate 52,702,929, forward strand.
CGCCGATTATTGCCCCTTCGAACACCTTCACCCAACTACAGTCTTCTAGACCTTCATCTCCTACCAACTAAAGTCTTTTTTACCACTGTTGCTTGACTACGATCCTTTCAATCTCAGTCGTCCGCCTACTACAGTCTCACCGACCATCATTGTCTGCCAACTATGGAACATCTGACCACCCCCACCGACTACAATCCCTCCGACCACCATCACCTGCCAACTATGGTCCCTCCAACCATCGTTGCCTAACTACAGTTCCTCCAACCTCAATCATCCGATTACGATTCCTCTGACCTCTAATTTATTACTATGGTCCTCCCAAGAAATCTCATATTATTGAATTCTTTCAACCCCAACTATGTAATGTGCTCTATATTTTCTAGATTGAGCCAGTGCCTTCCCCCGAGGAAGGGCATCATTTGTAATCAACAAGAAACACTAGTTGATTCATTTCAATTGGGCCATGCCCTATAGTTTTTCTCCATTTTTTGTGTTTCCGCATAAAAATTATGGTGTCTTTTATAACTCTCACACCCCTCTCTCTTTATCTGGATGTGTGTGAGATCTTTGTTTAAAGCCAAGATGTTAAGCTCTTCATCTCTCTACCGCTGCAAATATTTTACGAAAATACAAATATAATGAAATTATTCATTATATCAAATTAATTATTGGAACAAATCGTCTAAGGTAGACTCGTTAAAGGTGTAAGGTACTCTTGGAAGCTGGCAGATGATACAAATTGAAACCACTCTTTTGTAAGATTGATTTTTTTTTTGTTTGTTATGTTGGCTTATTTTTTTTAATTGATTGAGAAAATAAACATGTTTTTACTTAATTTTAGAGCATAACAAAAAATATATAACAAAGTAAGGAAAAAAAAAATAATAAAGATTGTCCCAAATCAATAAGTAAGATACTTATACATTGCCAGGCTCATAGTGTCAACAATCATAACAAGTTTAGATTTTACTATGACTTATTAGACAACATAAATAAAAGTGTTGCATAATATCTATAGTCGCGCCAATATTTCTTCCTTCTTTTCTATGAATCTAAAAACTTTCTCCTCCTAAAAGGTTCTCTATTATGGCCTTATCATTATGGAAAAATATGTAAATTTTTTCAATAACTTGGCACCTAGCTACCATCTTCTCTTGATGAATCATTATTTTCTTCTTTGATAGCACGACTTGTTAATCTTTGTGCCATCATTTCTACTATGATCTTCACTATCTTGCACCTCTAACTTAAATCAAGCTTGTAAGACACCATCTCTACATCAATTTTCTTTCCTCACCTTTGATACCTACCTTGCTTGCAAGCTAACATATCCTTCCTAATCTCCTCCAATTCACATCTCCAACATTGATCACAACACCACAAATGTTTCATGAATCGCCTCATTTGACATCGCAACATTTCTATAAATTAATATTTTATAATTCATAGTCGCTTATCTCCTTCTCTTCTGCAATTTATGTGCATCAAAATTTTGTCAACTTTTTTTCTTTATTTATTATCTCAGTTTTTATGTCTAATTTTTTGTTCAAATTGGTAATTTCATTCTTGAGTTTTTCAACAAATGGTCATTCCATTTCTACTTCAATGATAGGGTTTAAACAATGGTGCTTTCCAAAGTTTTCTTGTTTAGAAGAATATGTATATTTTTGTTCTTGTTAACACAAAAGAAAGCAAACACTATGAAGTTGTTTTTTAAAACTAAAATAATTTTGAAGTGTTGTTTCTTTATTAAGATAACTTACTTTCTTAGAAGTTCATTTGTTAAAGTGCTCTGCTATATCCTTATGGATGCTTGTGTAGATATAACTTTGTGCTCATTAAACATTTCATAGTCAACAATAATGGTCCCTTGATTGATTGAGGCTTCATTTGGAACAATTTTAGGCTTCGTTTGAGATGATTTTTTTTACAACTTTTTAAAGTAATTTTCTGTACAAAAATTAAATTTTTTGTACTAAATAGCTACTTTAAGAAGTAGACAGCTGTCACAAACGAAGTTTTAGGCTTCATTTGGGACGGTTTTTTTATTGTTTCTTAAAATAACTTTCTAGTTTAAAAACTAAATTTTTTATACTGGAAAGCTGCTTTAAGAAATGGTAAGAAAACTATTTCAAATGAAGCTTTAAACTACTATATCTTTTTCCTGTATTTAAGATATTTGTGTACTAAACAGCAGCTTAACAAAGCAGAAAAAAAAAAAAAAAAACGTCCCAAGCGAAGCCTGAGGTGTTGTAAAAATTCAAAGTCATGTTTATAAGAATATATAAACAATAACATAGGATCTTCTTTACTTCGTTATAGATATTTCATGCAGTGAACAATTGGAAATCACAAATTAAAAGATAGAAAAATATATAACTCTTATTTATAGTTAAAAGAATTTATTCATATGAATCAACACTTACTCTTACTAATTTTTTTAATTTTTTACAATTATGTTGGAAATCATGCCGATCATAATAACCCAAGGGTTTTAGAAGTTTTTTTGCAATATAAAATATCAAGAAAAAATGCAAGGCTGGTTTCTTGTCTGCTTCATTGAGGACCTAAAGCTACGAACATTTTTAAAGTTCTAGCCATAAATGAAATGACTGATATGGAGATGCCTTATTGAAGCTTTTGGTTCTTTTTTTAGGACGCCTTAATATTATGGAATGTTTGACTTGTTAGACTATAATTAGCAGTTGTTAGAGGCTAAAATTTACAGAGACATTTCAAAGCCTAATTAAGCATTTAATAGTGCATCAGGATGACAATAATCTTATCAAACATTTAGTAAAATTAAAAAAAAAAAATCATTCATAAAGAAATAGCGCAATAAACGAAATGGAGAGACCTTCCTCCAATGCCAACCAAACTTCAAAGTTCAAACGGTTAGTTCTATTTAGAATCTGATTATGTTTGTCAATTAGGTTGTACCGTTGTCTCTAACTTCAAGTCAGTTTTTCATGCTTGTTGGGGGGTGCGGGGGTCCTTCCCTTGCCCGATTTTTTTTTTCATACAACGTGGCAATGTTGAGAACCCCAGTATTCACGTGTTGCAAAGTTTGTAAGGAGAAAAAACAAAGAGTAGAGCACCGCAGCACTCTAGATTCAGCATCGCAACAGTGTGTAGTGCCGCAGCGCTGTGAGTTTAGGCGTCACAGCATTGTCAAAAGGATCAGGATCAAAGGTTTGAGCACTGCAACGCTCCAAACTGGAGACGCAACGTACTCTGCGAGGCGGACTGGACATTTTTTCTTTCTCGTTTTTTTTAACGGTGGCGTCCCTTGGTGTTATTAACTTGTCTTTCTCTTGTGTTTTGAGTGTGAGAATGGTGTAAGAGAGTAGTGAAGAAGGAGAGAATGAGAAAGAAAAGAGATATGTACTTATATCTATTAGCATAGCATTCCACTACCACTGAAATATTCTCTGTCAATGACAAACTCCACACAACAATCACCACTCACCTCACAACAAACCATGTGACACATCTACCCTACACGTGTATACATATATGCTCTATATATACACCATGTATTGTAGCAAGGAAAAATTGAGAATGAAGAACTTTTTCCTGCTATGGCTTGTTCTGTTTTCTCAACCTGATGTAGCTAGTCCTACAGGTAGAAGATCAACTACTATATTTCAATAATATCTCCCAATTTTCATAGTGAATTTCTCGGCGTGACTCCGCAGTTTTTTCCCTTTTTAAAATTTTCCACCTTAAACCTTGGTGCACTTTTACTTTCTGCTGCTTTTACTTTCTTATTTGTTTCATTACAATGTTTATTTCCATCCCTAACAGAAACTACACAAAAAATGTTTGACAATAGAAATAGGCATGCTTCATATAATAGGCAGTGGCGAATCCAGCCTCATTTTTTAGGGTGGGCAAAACTTTAGTTAATTAAAATAATAATAATAATAATAATAATAATAATAATATTATTATTAAATAATAATAATAATAAAATAAATTTTTAATATAATATTGATTTTAGTAATAAAAATTGGAGTATAATCATATAAGTTATGTTGAACCTAGACTCTTACTTAGAAAAAATAATAATAATTTAGCTAAATGTTATCTAACTCGAAGAAAAATAATAATCAGCCAAAATTTTGCCAAAAACACCTTAAGGGCCAACTAAAAAGGTTTTATTGTGCTGAAAGTAGCTTACTTGTAATTAATTAAAAAAATCCATGCTATAACTATATTTTGAAGATTAATGTCTAACCATATCAAAGAAAATCTTATTTGTCGATCCAACAACTGCATCTAGTGTTCAAGTAAATTTCTCCAACTATACTCTAGTAGCTGGTATGCAAACCGTTAGTGTTAAATTCATAAAATGCTAAGTTTCTACTTCTAATTAAGTAGATAATAGCTATAAGAGCACGCACAATATCTTCGTCCCATCATAGGAGCTTACCAAGAAGACGAGGTGCAAGGTTTAGGGCATCGATTTAATAGAAACCCCACAGCACTAATGCAGCCGCCGCCAATAAGTCCAGGAAAGTATTGGACTGAACAAGCAGACCGGAGGTAGGGAATGCGAATGGTGAAGAACAAGGCAGCGACGACGAAGCGAGAAGGCTGCGAAAACAAAGGCTCTTCAACGTCGGATGCTTGAGAATTTGAGAGATGCGGTTCACAACTCGTAAGAATGGTTGGATGTCGGGATGGGCAGGCCTGCACAGAAAGGGCAAAAATTATTTTTGAGAGGGGGCAGAATTCCAAAAAAGGCCATCTAAGACATTAAATATTTTTTTTGAGGGTGGGCAAGCTTGCCGGGGATCCGCCTTTGATAATAGGTAAAGATAATGAGCATTGTATATAAACCTTAGGTGGCCATTACTGGCATTAGACGCATCAGGTTTATTAGTTCCATTCTATGAAGCTTCTTGCTTCTCAAAAGCACTGGATTCAAAGTACTCTCAATAGGCTTGGTTTGAGATGAAAGAATCTAGCATTTTCTTTCTGTAACTTTTTCAACTTCATTTAGTTCATCTTCCATATGGCCCTCAAATCTCTTGTATCTTGATGCTTTACAATGCATGCAATCCTTTTTATAACAACTCTAACAGTATTGTTAGAGAATTATTGTTCTGGTAACATAAAGTTCAAACTGTGAAAGAAAGCAATGAAAGCTTTGGACCTAAATGGGATTTGATTTCTGAAACAAATAGGCCTAAGAACATTTCATATGTTGCAGCTAAAGTAGTCAGTTTTATTATTTCTTGAAAATGAAATCTTAATGGAAATGATGATTGTAACTCGACTGATTTGAAATATATTTTACTCGACTTTTTTTATTAGCTTTAAATAAATTTTTTTCTTTCAAATTCATCTTTTCTGGATACTAAAAAATAAAATATAGAAAATAATAAAATACTACATTGGTAATGTTAAATACATTAAATAAATAAAGCTAAATTCGTTGCGGGATTTGCCAAAGAAGAGCGCGAAAGAGAAGAAAAGCGCGCCAAAGATGGTAACCTTCGTTGGAAAAGTGTGCGAAGAAGAAATGACATTTGATTGGGGAATAATGACTGCATTTTGAGGTTTTACAACATTTTGAGTAATAGGATTGAACTTTTTACATGTGTCGGTTACTATTTACCTAGATTTATGTTCTTGTAGAATGTAAAAGTCCAAAGTTTGAATCCTTTGCAAATGACCACGTTTCATCAAATAAATGTAGGCACAATACAACATCTGATGATTTTTAATGTTAATAAACCAACTTTTCTACCTAAACAATGCTAAAAAACTTCAAATTGCCTGATGATTAGGGATTTGCCAAAATGCAATCATTATTCTCCAATTGAATGTTATTTCTTCTTCGCACGCTTTTCCAATAAAGGTTACCATCTTTGGCACGTTTTTCTCCTCTTTCGTGCTCTTCTTTGGCAAATCCCATAAAAAAATCACAAATATTGTACTACTCAAAAACATGTAACAAGCGTTATATCTAGGGAATGGGTGCTCTTATCATTTAAGTTACAAGAGGCTTTGCTATAGGAAGATGGAAGAATTACTAGATGTTCTTTCTTCTGCCAATGTCTTGCCGGTCTTCACCATTTGTTCATCCCCTTTCTCCTTTTTCTCCCCCTACTTTTATTATGCCTATGGATTGATATCATCACCAAAGTTAGGATATGGCTTGTGGGCAATGATGTTGAGGCACAACATTGGAGCTTAGGATAAGATAAGGATGTTGGAAGTGTTATTCGGTGGTGTTGATGATGACTAGACAGAAGATGGGAAGGTATGAGTCTAGATAGTGCCAAAAGAAGTCAAGGGGGTATGAGTCTGCATAGTGGAAAAAAAAGTCAATGGTCACGATTTTAATTTTTTTTGGGGAAAATTTTGGGCTTGGCCCGTATATTAAAACAAAAGGATTACAAAAATGGTCCTATCCAAACAAGACTTGGAAGGAATCCGAGATAAAGCAAATGACAAAACCATTACAAACTAAAGAGATTAAAACATAGATAATTGGACTCAGGTATAGGAACCAACATATTTGCTACCATCATAGGGGATGTCAGTAGCCAAAACCACTCTTCCTTGGTTGCCAGAAGATCCATGAGCGGGCAGCAGAACGGACCATCCAGAACACAAAGAGATCCCATAAAAACGAAGTAATTAATAAGGAGCCAAAACCACAGGATTGTATCCAGTAAGAATAAGACAAACCAGAGAACTGCAGTAACACATAAGAACGACAGCCCAAAAGATCGAGCTGGCCATCCAAAGGAAGAGACCAAACGAAGCGTCCCGATAAAGTTGGTTCCACTCATCATTGTCCACAAAAACCATTCAGCACTTGAAACAGGACGGGAATCCTTGCTGCAGCAGATCAATGTGTTTCCAGTATACTGTCTTAGCAGAAACCGCATAAACAATCTTTTTAATTGAAACATTGCGGGAGACATCAAAAAAATTAAAACGGGCAGCATTCCTTTCTCTCCATAGATGGTAAACAATGCAGCAAATGACCAAAAAACAAAAATTCTTCTCATATGTCTTAAGCTCCGACTTGCCCTCAAAAAAATCAAAAACCTGTAGTAAGTTAGGGGGCAGTAAAAAAACCCGGAGAGGGGGAATAAGGTATTTGAGGATAGAAAAAGAGAAAGCGCATTGGAAAAAACAGTGAGCAATGGTCTCATTGTCCAACCTACAAAAGAGCAAAATGGTTGAATCAAAATTTTCTTTTTAGCCAGTATATCCGCTGTTTTAAGGCCTCCCATAAAAGCCAACCACACATAAGCTGAGTATCTCAGAGCAAATTTTTGGTGCCAAACATATTTACACCAAGTAACCTTATCAAAATTTTCAAAATATTTCATGTAAAATGAATTAAAGCATGGTTTATCATTTCCAGCCCATGAAATCGACTGATGAGGGACATTGATAATTTGAACTTGTGAGATGCGGTTCAGCAGTGAAGGTCCAAATTGGGCAGGAAGATTCCAGGCCCCACCATTAATGTAATTCTTAACCAGAGAAGGGTTAAGATCAGAGAGGAGAGAAATCTCAGAAATTGCTAAACCAGCGCACCAGGGGTCCCATAGCATAGATAAATTACTGTAATGTGAGGTAATGTGAAAAATAAAAGACCCTTTGATCTCACAGGCAATAGAGTGAATGTGCTTCCAGAATTTAGAGATCCTAACAGTGATTGGCTTCCAAGGAGAAAGATATTTGCTTCTAAAACAATCAGCCACCAGAGAATCAAAGTTGAAAAATCTCCACATAAAAGAAACCCCAACAGCAAATTGAAGGGAATCAATAGAAGGAAGACCTAGTCCCCCATAGCACTTAGGACGGCAAGTATTTCTCCAAGCCACAAGGTGTAGTTTCTTTTCAGAGGTAGAGCCGTGGAAAAGAAACCTGGAGCTGAGCTTGTCAATAATCTTGCAGACCGATTTGGGTAGAATTGATCCACGAATCCAGTAAGCAATGGTGTTCATGATAGTGAATTTAAGGAATTGTATCCTCCCTGCAAAAGACAAGAATTTAACTTTCCAACCATCAAGTAGAGTAGCAAGCTTACTCAGAAGTGGTTGGAAGAGAGTATTTTTAAGCTTTTTAGTGGAGATAGGTAAACCAAGATACGTGATGAAATTCTCCGAATGGGAGAAACCAAGCAAGGAAATGATATCAGTGGCCATTGGTGTTTGGTGGGAGAAGAGAATAGTGCACTTAGCAGGATTAACTCTAAGGCCGGAGTTAACAACAAAGGAATTCAGAGAGTTTTTAAGAGCATGTGCATTAAGCAAAGTGGCCTGTACAAAGACTAAAATGTCATCCGCATAAAGAAGGTGGTTAACATAAGAGCCACCACAAGAAATTCCCGAGAAATTACTGCCATCAATTTCACATGAGAAAGCATCCATAACCACAGAAAACAGCAAGGGGGATAGGGGGCAGCCTTGTCTAAGCCCCGAGGTGGAGTTGAAGAACCCCTCAAGCTTCCCGTTGATACAGACCGAGAAATGCACATCCTTGATACATCCTTTAATCTAATTCACAAAGGTGGGGGGAAACCTTTAAGAGAGAGGTGGGAGAGGAGGAAGTCATGGGAAACAGTATCAAAGGCTTTGCGGATGTCCAACTTGGCACAGAAAGATTTATTATTTGCCACAGTGTTGAAATTACCAAGAATGTCAGCATCCAAAAGAATATTATCTGTAGAGATTCTTTGCTTAATAAAACCTCCCTGGCCTTTATGAATTATAAAAGGCATGACCTCCCTCATCCTATTTGAGATAATCTTGGCAATGATCTTGTAGAACACATTACATAAAGAAATGGGACGGTAATCAGAAATACTTGATGCGTGGGAACCTTTGGGGATCAGAGCAATGGCCTTGGCCTTAATGTTTTTAGGAAGGACCCCCGTGGAGAAGAAGTACTTAATAGCCTTGCAAATTTGGTTTCCAATAACATTCCAGGAAGATTTATAGAACTCAAAGGTGTAACCATCCGGTCCCGGGGCTTTAGAAGAGGAACCAGCCATGACGGTATCAAAAATCTCCTTATCAGTAATCTGAGCAATGAGGGGTTTAATAAGGGAAGGGGGTATAGTAGAGCCAGTGGGAATCGGGTTTGCCTCAGACATGTCATTGCCACTAGAGTTATAAAGAGTTTTGAAGTAGTTGATGGCAACTCTGGCAATCTCACCTTGGGAAGAAAAAATCCCCTCCTCAGTGTGCATTTCTTTAATATTGCTATAGGAATTTCTCGATTTAATCATAGCATAGAGGAATCCCAAGTCATCTTCACCTTTAGATAACCAATTTGCTTTAGCACGTTGAACCACCTAAGAACTCCAAGCCTTTTGAAGGGAGGCAAGAGAGTTATTAATAGTGGTAAGATTCTCATTAAGGGTTCGATCCAGAGGGTTGTCCTGAATATGGGCAAAGCAAGAGGCTTGGAGCTCTTGAAGTTCTCTACTCTTAATGGAGAGAAAGGAGGCATTTGACCAATTTTTGCTTTTGATAAGATCCTTGAGAGAGTGCAACTTAGAGTAGAGACGCAAAATGGGGTTGCCACTAGCATGAGAAGCAAAAATGGAGATAAGTCCATTCCAGAACCCTTTCATATTAAGAAGATAATTTTTGAATTGAAACCTAGTGAAAGGCCTGGAAGGGTTGCCATGGTGAAGTACCAAAGGGGAGTGATCCAAGATAGTAGGGCTTTCCACTTTGTAAAAGGAAGTGGGGTACTTGTCAAACCAAGCAGAATTTACAAGTACCCTGTCCAACTTAATGTGGATAGGGTCCTCCACACGCTGGTTAAACCAGGTGAAATTAAGACCAGTAGAAGGAAGGTCAAGCAGCCCAGCATTGAAAATCCAGTTATTCATTTCCTCCATACGGCTGTGATTAAGAGGTCTGCCACCAGCTTTCTCGTTAGGGAACCTACAACAGTTAAAGTCTCCAACAATAATCCATGGAACCGTAATCAAAGAGGCAAGGTTCAACAGGTGATGCCAGAGAGTGATTCTTTCAGATGGGTCATTAGCGGCATAAATGACAGATAAAAGGAAGAGGGGAAGGGATCCTTGAGCGATTGTTCCATGAATAATTTGAGGGGCAATGAGAGAGGGGGTATAGGAAATGTTAGTCGGGTTCCACTTCACCCAGATCCTACCCGGAGAGGAGCGGGAAAAGTTATTGCAGCTACCTTCATTAGTATACATCAAGTGATTATTGATGAGCCAGGAGTCAGCCAAAGAAGCCAGCGGGATCTTAGCTTCAAGAATACACATCAGATCAATTTGATGGGAAGCAACAAAATTCCTACAGGCCAGAACTCTATCAGAGGAATTAAAGCCTCTAACGTTCCAGCAGCCAATGGGTCTTAAGATCATTTGGAATTTGAAGAACGGGTCTTCTTAGCACTCTTCCCTTTGGGGCCATTTTGTTGAGAGGGGATGATAGGGATCTTATTAGACTTTTTAGTATCAGAGGTGTTGGATGAAGAGGCAGTTTCATCTGGAGGTTCTTCTTCGGGCTGAAGAATTTTGAAACGGTTAGGAGATGAGGAGGAAGGGGGATTGGCAGGAAGAGTGCACACCACCGGCTGCGAGAATTCCTGAATCAGGGCAACAGTAGGGGGTGCAGAGAAGAGAGGTCAGCAGGAGGTTCTTCTTCGTTCGGTGCTTCATCGGTTTGTAGGAGGGAAAAACGGTTAGGAGAAGAGACAGGGGGCTTAGCAGAAAAAATAGCAGCAACGGGCAACTTATCCTGAGTCGAGGAGACAGTAGGAGAAGTGGGGTCAGGCCTAAGGAGGGGACAATTGGGAGGATTCTCAGAGGAGGACAAATCTTTAATAGGGGAGTTCAAATTTGGTATTGGGGGATCCTACTTAGTTGAAGGAGGGATGATGTTGGGCAGGGGCAGGATAGGAGGAGGTTGAGCCTGAGGTAACTGATGATTTTCAGAGGTTAAGGGAGTGAGCAGGGTAGATTTTGAGGCGGGGAGAGGCGGCTTGTTCGGGGGCGGGCGAGAAGCCCAAGCTCTAAAAGAGCTCCGACCACAAATTGGGGGGGCATTATTTTTAGGCTGGGGTTAATGTGGCAAAGTGTAGACGGGTGAACGATGGAACCGCAGCCAGAGTAGGGTGAAGGTTTCCAGTCATAGAGGACTTTGAGGGAGACATTGTCCCCGTCAAGAGAAATAGGGATTTCATCGTGCAAGGGAGAGTTACCAGAGACCATGACACACACTCTGGCGAAGGTAAGTCTGATTTTACGGGCAGTAAGAGCGTCCAAAGCAATTGGCCTTCCAACAAAACTAGCAATTTTTGAAATACCCATCGGATTCTAGATTGCTAAAGGTAGATCGATAATCTTAATCCAGATAGGGATAGAGGAAAACTCATCTCTTTTTGGAATGAATTTAGGCGTCCACTTTTGTAAAACGAACGGTCAGCCAAAGAAAAACCAGGGGCCGCCAGTCCAAGCCACCTGGTAGTCTTCCGGAGAAGCGAATTTGAAGAGGAAGAATCCGTCGTTCAGAGAGAGGAGATCGATTGCGCATTTAGGATTCCATGCCCTCTTCATAGTGTTCAGAAGACTAAGATAAGTTGGTCGTGGGCCAATAGAATAACCGACGAGAGAGGAGCTCCAGTCGGGTATTCTAAGGGCTAAATCATCAGCTGAAAAGGGGACTTTAGCAGCCGGAGGAACAAACAGGAGGGAGAAGTCCCCAGCTACATGATCTTCTTTAGTAAGGTTTGAAACAAAGTTGAGCCCAACCGGGAGAGCAGGAGGGGGGGGGGGGGGGGGGCCCAGGTAGGGGTGGGAAATCCTCAAGATAGGAGGATGAAGCCATGAGGAGAGGGGGAGGGGAAGAGAGCTCCCCTACCCACACGGTGGCGGGAAAATAGCAGAGACGGGCGGCGGGAGGAAGTCTAGGGCATCCGCACGCTCTGCTGTAATGTATTTGGACGTGAATGTCACGATTTTAATAAGTTGTACCATCCTGGATTACAACCAGCGTATGGGCTATGAAGACATGGCATACAACACATCCTTTGGGGATGTTGGAAGGATGATAAGAATTGGAACATAGTTGATTTAGGTCGATCAACCATTACAAGAAGCTTCAATTGGAGGACTGTGGAGATAGTCGAGGTCTCCCCCAAGAAAATTTTAGAAAGTGACTTCAAAGAAAATGAGTTGGGTGATGATGAGTTTGGTCGATGCCAAGTGTAGGGTTGTGATAATTCTATATATGTGTTAAATTTTTAGTCTTATATCAGTTCTCTATTTATCAGGCTACTAGCATCTCCTAGTTATCCAAAACCCAGGTGACTAAGGGATGGCTACCTAATGGGGTGGTTTTTTAAAACTTCTATATTCAAATTTAGCATTTAAAAAATTTTAAAATTTTGTAGTCTTTAAAAGCAAGTATGTTATTATGATTTTTTTTAGATTGATAATCCCTTTTATGTTAACAAAACTATTTAAAAAAAAACATATATTTCCTCAATTTTGTTGGGCCGCCTCTCAATGACATCAACATTATTTGTAAAACTTTCAAAATATTTGGTCACTATTTTTTCACTCCTTCTAAAGAATTTTTGTATTGGGAAAATCCTTTCTACAAAAGCTTTAAAATTTTATTTTTTTTTATAGAAGTTTTAGAAAGCAGTAAGAAAGATGTCCCAAATGAAATCATAATTTTATATAATCTCAAGTGTTGAGGATGCTAAAATAAATTGCACGTAGAAGTTAAATTAAAAATTAATTAAATCAAGAAATAAACTTAATAATATAAATTCAAAATTGATTGTATCGTCCAATCAAAGATCATAATTTACAATTAGTTTTGATCCATGTTTATATTAATTTAATTTAATTAATTATGTGTTTATTCAATCAATGAAGATTGGCCTTATGATAATATAATACAAGAGGCATCATATTTAGGGTTGTCAATAACTGACCCGACCAGAAATTTTGCATCTCACGTTCTATTAACATATTATGATATGTCAAGTTTGTCAACTTATCAAAGATAACTAAAAATAATAATACATGATTATGATTCATTCGAGGTGGAGGTAACTATGCCAAGAAAATCAGAGCTTGAGATGTATTTGGATGAACCCAAATTTGATAGGAATAGTGAGTTAGACATTTTACAATATTGGAAAGTAAATAAATTCAGATTTCCTCAGGTCTCAAGAATGGCTCGTGATGTTTTGTGCATTCCAACCTTTATTGCTGCATCGGAAAGTGCTTTTAGCAATGGTGGTGGACTTCTAGACCAATATAGAAGTGCATTGAAGCATGATATTGTAGAAACATTGGTTTGCACAAAGGATTGGTTGTACAGTGACCAAGGTAATTAATTTGTCATGCTACACACTACACAGATGGTTCAATTTTTGCTAAAATTTATATTTTAACTAAACTGTTGTTTTGTTAATATATATAAAAGACACTGAGTTTGATGTCGTGATAGAAAATATTATTGGCGTAATTTGGAGGGAAATCAAATGGGAGATGTAAATGTGTTAGGAAATTAAGCAGCCTAAACACTAATGTTATTATAAATTTGTATTTATAATGATTGTAATGAACAGCTATTGTGCAGCAGTTGCTTTTGGTTATGGGCTTTCTTTTCCTGTCTTGTTACAAGTATTTTTATGGACTTCTAATCGAATGGTAAGATGGTTTCTCTTGCTGTTGATGCTTCCATGCTAGCAACTGTGGCTGTTGTGCACTGTGCAGTAGCTGTTTATGGTTATGGGCTTTTGTTTCCTGTCTTATTACAACAAATTTTCTGGTTGCTGGAGGTGTTTTTCTGGACATTGTGCTGGACGCTTTTTTTCTGGACATTAACATTATGATTATGTGACTTTATTTCTAGACATTATAATTCAGGTTTAATGTTTTATGATATATTCATATGAAAAGGGTCTTCTGACTTCTGTTGATGCCTTGATGCCTGATGGTTATGTTGGGGCCGTTGGCACTTGTTTGCCACTTAAATATTTGGCTGCAACAGTGCAGCTTGCATTTTCTGGTTGCTCACTTGGTCTTGTCTTCTGTAATTCTGTTGATTGTAGTTTTTTTATTATAATATGACAATGATGAAGAACCTTGTGAATTTATAGAATAGTGGCAATACATAAAAAAAAAGTTTTGCAAATATGTTACAAATTGAGGAAATGAGATTTATTTGATTTGAGTAGATATTATTTCACTGAATAGATACTAAAATTGTAAAATTCGTATTCCCAATTTGTAATCTTGGAGGGCAAAATTTTAAAATTGTTGCAAACTTGCAGTGATGCTTTTTCAATTTTTACTTGGTTTATTTTGAGCCTGAGGCCATAAGACCTAAGCCGATAAGCTCTAATGCATTGAGGACCTTGACTCCTTCAGTTTGTGGCTTTTAAGTAATTTTTATTACAGGTTCATTGTTTATTCTGACTGCTCAGATGTTAATTGTTCAGAATCCAAATTAGATGAATGAGTGAATGACAAAGAAGCTAACTACTTGAGCAACTGTATTTGTAAATTGTAATGTATTATAGAAATTAGAAAATTTATTTATTTATAATTTGAAAAAAGTAATAATGCTCTTGTAATTTTTTATATATTTTTTAAATGTACTGAATTAATCAAATTTTAATTGTATTCATTTATTATTTCATTGTATTTTGAATTCTTTAATTTAGTTAATATCTCTGTTTTATTAAAAAAAATCGGGTTGACCTGACCCGTGTTTAACCCGGGTCGAGTCCGGGTTCAGAAAGTGGACTCGTATAACTAAACGGGTTGGGTTTAGGTCGGCCCGTTTAGCTGCTAGTCAGTTCGGGTTCAACTTGAACCCGTCCCGACAACCCGAATTGATATCCCTAATCATATTATATGATATGTTATTTATTATAATAGATCATGAGGATCAATTTCAGTTAAATATATTGTTTAAAAATTTTGAACTATTCTTATTATATGATGGCTAACAAATCATATGATCAATTTCTTAACTTAATTTAATAAATAATTTATTTTAACCCAATATTTATAATCCAATTTTTGAATTGATTGTGCTATACGATATCATGATAGTGAAGAATGATCAATGAATAGTTGGAATTTCAATTTTGAATTAACAATTTGATTTATTGAGAGGCTAGTGATTCTTGCTACTATAATATTATAAAGCTGGTTTTCAATCCCAAGGATAAACTGATAGTTCAACATCCTACGATAAAGAATTTAAGACAGAAAGCAATAACTGCGCCAAGTCTTCTTCCCGCTGAAGTTTTATATCCTCCGGTTCAAAATTTTGACTTTTGAGAGCTTAGTTTTAGGGTTTCAATATTTGGCACAACTAAAAAATTTGATTCAAATTTGACATGAAAATTTTGGGTTCGGGTCAACCCAAATCCAAACCGGGTCAGGTTCAGGTTAGAGACTTTGACAAGTTTGTAAAATCGGGTCAGGTTTGGCGCCGGAAATAACTTGGGTTGACTCGGGAACCTTTTGTCACGTTTGTCTAACCCGGGTTGCATCCATCACTTTCATGTCACATCCGTCATGTTCATGTCGCATCTGTCACTATCTATCGCGTCCGTCTACCGCTACCGCTGCTACTGGCACCCGAGCTACCACCGCTGATCCCGCTGCCGCCTGCATTTGGCTTCGTCCCGAGAGTCTGAGACCACGATGATGAAAATATCAGAAATAATGACACTGAAGCTGGCTCCCAAGCTGCCGCGGCCAGCTTGCATTTGGGTTCATCTCGAGAGTCCGAGATCGCGACGATGACAAGATCGGAAGTAACGACATTGCCGCTACCTAAATAAGCACACAAATAGAGCCTTCACCGGCTGAATAAGCGTGAGAATGGAGGGCCAACACTGACTTACGGGTCAGGTTCGGGTCCAAAAAACTGACTCGTTGGCCAAAACGGTCGGGTCGAATAATGCCAGGTCATTTCGGGTTTAACCCGAACCCGATCCGTGACCCGATTTTGATAGCCTTGCGTAGTGTTATGTAGTTAAGAGTGTGTGAGCTTGGCTTTGAAACTTGAACTTATAAAGAGATTTGATTATATAGTGGATTATATTAGGAGCAGTTGATTTCATGTCTTCAATTGAACGTTGATTTTCTTGCAACTTATGCTAGGAGTAACATGCTTCTCGCTTTGAGTAGAAGTTTTGTGGGTTTTTCTATTATCTATAAAGGAGAGATACTGCTTAGTTTTGTATTATTGAAGGATAGAAATAGAGGAAAATCTATTAGAGAAGGATTTGAAGGAGTTGATCTCGGTCTTTTGGTGGTTGAATCACTATACATAAGTCTGCCATCTTTTTTTTCCTTTAGTGTACTTTTTTACTTAGTCATTTACTTATTGCAGTCTCTTGCTTATATCATTGACCAAGGCATCGTTTGGGGCGGCTTTCTTAATGCTTTCTAAAACAATTTTTTGATACAAAAATTTCTTATTTAATCAATTTTTAATAAATTTTTTACTAAACAATTGTTTTAAAAAACAGTAAAAAAAGTCATTCCAAACGAAGCCTGATACTCTAAAATTTTCATTCCATGCAATGGTTAACTTGTGGTGAAAATATTGAAACTATGAGATGCCTTTAAAGAATATATAGTATTTATTAACTCAATTAAAAAAAGATATATATTGAACTTGTAAAATCATTTAATTTGCTTTATAATCTTATATTCAAATCTTAATCATGCTTATTTAAGCATCATATTTGTTATTATTATTTTTGTATTATAAAAATATTGAATATTACTTTTATTTGATGTATGTAATTATTGGCTTGCAAGAAAATAATTATTTTTGTTATCTAATTTTGTATATGATGATATAGTATTTGTAAAGGAATCATTTAATTAATTAAATATTGTAACCAAGTGAGAAGATGATAAGGACAATCACTTATCTTTTATATTATGTTTAGAAGAGACTGAAAGTTTTGCAGTGGTTTCTAATCTTTGGTAAATTAAGTGACAAATATTTGTTTGAATGATATGGTTAGCCAATTTAGACTTCCCGCTTCATAAGCCAAGCACTAACCTTTTAAATTGAAGGGGTGGTGTAGACTCTATGATTCAAAAAAAAAAAAAGCATATTGAGCTTGATGTTTTATTGGTTGACAAGTGAAATTAGTCTTTATTGGTTGACAAGTGAGATTAGTCTTAGTAACACTCTCCTCAATGAGATATGTCTCATTATCTCAAGATTAAGCTAGAGTTGTAACACTTAAAGTAAGTTAGAACTAGAGGTGTCAATATTTGACATGACCTGAAAAATTGACCCGAACATGATCCAAAAATTTCGGTTTAGGACCGGTGAACACGTTTGGGAAGCGGGTCGGGTTCGAGTAAACCTGAAAGCCCCACATCAACCCAGAATTGACCTGGTTCCCATCCCGTACAGCACCGCGAGTCCACGATCCCAACCCTTGCTCGCCCCTGCGGACTGCTCTCGCTCTCACCCGGTTGCCTTGGAGGTCCATCACTCGTAGCCTAGCCTACCTTACCCGCGCTTGCCTCACGTGTGCTAGCCTGCCTGACCTTCACTCACGCTTGTCTGCCTTGCTTGCTCTCACCCGCACTTGCATTCACGCTCGTTGCTATGGAAAGTGGCAACATGGGATAAACGTGTCGAGTCGGGTCAACCCGGTAACCCAACGGATCAGATCCAGGTTGCAATTTTTGACCTGTCTGAGGGGTGTTGGTCTGCTTGTTGCAAAAAATGGGTTGGGTTCGAGTTGGTTCAATATCAGATTTGACCCGAACCCAACCCACAATCCATTTTTGAAACCCCTAGTTGGTGCTATTTCCTACGACATAGTAGATTCATTATCTAGAGGGGGAGAATGTGAACATGTAAAGGCTTACAAATAAGTGTTCAAATATCGCTTCTATCATCCTCATTAGACTGATCCTCAATGTTATAACATTTTAAAATTTTAATCAATCTATTTCTCATTATGCAAGAACATATCTCAACCTTCATGCTGACCCATCTTCTAGTTCTCAACCATCATCATTAATTATGTATATCGCAATTGGAGTATGATATCATGTTTAGATTGGAATCAATTGTTAATGGAGAAAGAGAACATGGCAGATTAATGGAGAATCTATCATTTTCCTTTGTTTCAATTTGATTTGTCCATGGCCTCAAGTCAAAAAGGCTACTCAGGTTTTGTTCGGAGCAGCTTTTTGGCTGTCTTTGTGACGAGAAAAATAGTTAGTAAAAAAATAACGTGTTTGAAAGACAAACTTTTTATTGTTTTGAAAATTTTGTTTTTGAAAAATAAAAACTATTATGAAAATGAAACTAAAAAATGAGCTTTTTTTTTAACTGTGCTAAGCTTTGTTTAGGATAGCTTTCTTAATGCTTTGTTTTTCATATTGCAATCATAATTTTTGTTTGATTACTATTTTTTCAGTGCTTTCAACAAATTTATTGTGTTGGAAAACTACTTTCTTTAACAACTTTAAAAAATTATTTTCTTGATAGCAGTTTTAAAAATCACCTTTATAAAAAACTTCAATCATTTCAAACAGATCCTTATCTTATGAGAAATTTGACCTACTTGAATTGACCTGGTTCCCATCCCGTACAGCACCGTGAGTCCGCGACCTCGACCCTTGCTCGCCCCCGCGGACTGCTCTCGCACTCACCCGGTTGCCTTGGAGGTCCATCACTCGTAGCCTAGCCTACCTCACCCACGCTTGCCTCACGTGTGCTAGCCTGCCTCACCTTCACTCACGCTTGTCTGCCTCGCTTGCACACGCTTGTCTGCCTCGCTTGCTCTCACCCGCACCTGCATTCTCGCTCGTTGCTATGGAAAGTGGCAACATGGGATAAACGTGTCGGGTCGGGTCAACCCGGTAACCTAGCGGGGTGGATCCAGGTTGCAATTTTTTACCCGTTTGCAAAAAAAATGGGTTGGGTTCGAGTCGGTTCAATATCAGATTTGACCCGAACCCAACACACAATCCATTTTTGAAACCACTAGTCAACCCACAATCCATTTTTGAACCCAACCCACAATCCATTTTTGAAACCCCTAGTTGGTGCTAATTCCTACAACATAGTAGATTCATTATCTAGAGGGGGAGAATGTGAAGATGTAAAGGCTTACAAATAAGTGTTCAAATATCGCTTCTATCATCCTCATTAGACTGATCCTCAATGTTATACCATTTTAAAAATGTAATCAATCTATTTCTCATTATGCAAGAACCTATCTCAACCTTCATGTTGACCCATCTTCTAGTTCTCAACCATCATCATTAATTATGTTCGCATCAAAAAGGTTATTTGATCCAAAATTATCCATGCATAGATTAAATGACTTAATTAGAGAAATAGATCAAGCCTACAAAGTAAAAATAAAAAGACCAAGATAGTTTATTCTCAATGGCAATGAAGTTCAATGTTATATAATTGGCAAAATATCACAATAACATTTAGAAAATATAATTTAAAAGCACACTAGTTATATAGTACAACTAATTTTGACTTTCAAATTTTAAGTTTTTCAAGTCAATTTATAATTAGGAACTTATTGATTAAGGATCTTATAATGACTTAACTAATCTTTCTTAAATAATCATGAGTGTTTAACTTAGATACCAAGTGGAAAAAGAGATAGAGATAATAGTACTAAAGAGATTATCGCAAAAGAATAGAAGAGAAGCCAGCAATAAGACGTTAGAAAGAGAAATAGTTGGGAATCAAATATTCAATTCATTATTATAATTCTCCAACTAATTCTTAAACTTATTAGACCTTAAAGAAAGGAGATTATGCATCCTTTATTGCATCAAAACATAATTAAAAATGTGTTAAAAAAACTAAAAGAAAGCATGCTTATGAACTATGATAAAAGAGCATCTAATGATCATGATTATATATCCTATGTCAATAAACATTTTAAACTTTATCTTTTATAGATTAATAGCACAATTATGACATTTTACACTTTTGGAAGCTCAACCAATAAAACACTAAGTGCTCTCCAAATTGACAGGCAAATCAGATGCCAATTTCAAATCAACAAAATCCTAACTATTGCATTGCCACATAAAAGCATCAAAGAGGAGAAGAATCAATCTTGTACACTTGCTTATTGTACACTTTTCTTGTTAGTTGTATTTGCAGAGAGTGATGTCAACCTCCTCCCACTTGCATTAAAAGAATGAAGATAAGCAATTGGAGTATGATATCATGTTTAGATTGGAATCAATTGTTAATGGAGGAAGAGAACATGGCAGATTAATGGAGAGAATCTATCATTTTCCTTTGTTTCCATTTGATTTGTCCATGGCCTCAAGTCAAAAGGCCACTCAGGTTTTGTTTGGAGCAGCTTTTTGACTGTCTTTGTGACGAGAAAAATAGTTAGTAAAAAAATAACGTGTTTGAAAGATAAACTTTTTATTGTTTTGAAATTTTTGTTTTTGAAAAATAAAAACTATTATGAAAATGTAACTGAAAAATGAGCTTTTTTCTCTTAAACTGTGCTAAGCTTTGTTTAGGATAGCTTTCTTAATGCTTTGCTTTTCATATTACAATCATAATTTTTGTTTGATTACTATTTTTTCACTGCTTTCAACAAATTTATTATGCTGAAAAACTACTTTCTTTAACAACTTTAAAAAAACTATTTTTTTCACAGCAATTTTAAAATCATTTTTATAAAAAAAACTTCAGTCATTCCAAACAGATCTTTATCTTCTGAGAAATTTGACCACCTTGAATAATAGAACTTATCATTATTAGAATATCCTTATGTGAAATATGTTGGGATGGATTTTAAAAACCTCGATTTGTGTTTAAATTATAATTATATATTATATCATGAATGACACTAATCTCAATGTAAACCGAAAGCCCTTAAAACAATCATTTTTTTGTATTTAATATTTATTAAAACAAATGAGGTTTTACCCATTAATCCAGCCAGCTGAATAAGACATTGGATATTAACTGCAATGAAAGATGCTGAACCCTCGTTGAGCTGGTTTTGAGCTTCATTAGGTTTCGTTTCTTTTCATATATATTCCCTTTATGTTCTAATTTTATAAGAAACCTAAAAGTTGAATCATACTAAAGTTTAGGAATAATTCCTAGCAAAGATCTTATAGATTTTAAGATACCAACAAATTTGGTTAAAAATAGACATCAGGTCTGGTCTAAGATTTCATGTCCCCCCATATTACCTATGACTAGGGGTGCAACCGAGTCAAGCCGGCTCGAGCTTGACTCGGTAATAGATTCGACGAGTCAAGCTTATCGAGCTCAAGCTTGAACTACGCGCGCGCTACTCGACTAGCGAGTTCGTCGAGCAGCTCGCGAATGAAATTGCAAGCGGGAAATCGCAAGTGAGCGGGAAAAGGAAATGGGCGACAGGAAAATTGAATCATGCGAACGGATGGATGCAAGTCTCAAGACTCTCGCAATCTACTCTCTTCCCCACTCGGCATCCTTCGTCGTTGTTCGACTTTGTCCCTTTGACGACATTCCCTTCAAGTTAGATCGGAAGTTACAACAGAACGAGAGCTCACTCGTTGTGGAGGAAACTTTCTTCCTTCGACACGCTTCTTCACCCCTTCAACGACATTCCCTTCCTATCGGATAGGAAGTTACGACATTTTTGGCGGAAGCAACGAAGGGAGATCGCTGACTAAGAGGATAACTTTCTCCTTATCGGGCGCTTCTCCGGCTCCTTCGTGGTTGTTCGACCTTTCCCCTTCAACGACTTTACCTTCTTGTCGGGTAGGGAGTTATGACATTCGGATCAGAAGCAATGACGGGAGATCGTGTGTAGTGAAGGTAACTTTCTCCATTATGAGCGCTTCTTTGGCACCTTCGACGACTTTCCATTCCTGTGGGATTGGAAGTTAAGGCATTTGGATCGAAAGCAATTCGGGAGCTCGCTTGTTGTGGACGACTCTGCTCGGGATGACAGAGGTCATGACTCGCGACTGCTAGGCTGCTCGGGACTGAACTCAACGTGAAACGAGCCGAGCTCAAGCTCATTTTTTGAGCTCAACTCGAACACCCCCTGGCTCGAGCTCGACTCGACTCGTTTGCACCCCTATTTATGACCCCCAATTTATATGTAAACATCGAGAGATGATAATGATAAGTTATAGGATATAACAACATCAAGTCTTTATCCCACTACGTGGGGTCAACTACAAGATTCTTTTTTCTCTATTGTGTCTTTTTAAAAATTAAATTCTCGTGTAAATCTAATAAAGAAAGATCATTTCTAATATTTTCTAACCAAGTCTTAGGTCTACCTCTACATTTTTGAATATAAGTAAATCTAATACCTCTACTTTCCTAACAGTGTCAGCGGAAGGCCGTCGTTTTATGTGACCAAATCATCTAAGACAACTCTCTGTAATCTTATCTTCCACCGGAGCTACTCCAACCTTTTCACATATATGCTCATTTCGTATAATATCTCTAATGATAAAGTCACTCATCCACCTGAGCATCCTCATCTCTGCAACATTTAACTTAGGATTATGATTCTCTTTTAATGGTCAAATGGCAAGTTATATGATGAAAAAAAAAAATTTGTGAAATTAGTTATGTAATAAGTCAAACTAATAATTGTTCACTTGATAGAAATTTCTGAGGAATTACGAATAAAATTAAACACTTAAATTCTTTTGAAACTCAAGATTTTCGAGAACAACATGATTTGTCAAATTTTAATGGGTTTCGAATTATGGGTTATTTAGGCCAATTTGTAATCAATGACTAATACGGCATCGAAAATTGTTTTGATCGATCACCAATCTCGAGACATATTTAAATTGGAAAATTGCAAAATTAAATTTGGGATCATCTGAAATTTCAATTTCAGCAAACTTACAGTCAAACTAAACATCTCAAAGAGACGAACCTAAAGATACAAAAATTGGTCCAATCCAAACCCAAATGGCTACAAATCAGTGGCTCGGGTCACATTTGAAAGGGTCAAAGCATTATTTGGATGACAAAATGATATCTAAATATAAAATGCTTATAGACAAATCGAGCGGCTTTGTGAGACAAATCCAACGAGCCCAAGATAGCTGAATTTTGACATCGTGAAGGCACTAAAACAATTGAAAAACTCTCTATAAACGGCGAAATCAATATGAGCCATTCGATGGAGCACTTTGAACTTGCCCCAGATCTTTTCTATATTTACGGGGTGTGTCACTCATGAAAATCTATAAGTAGACCCCCAATCTCTACATGAGATTTCAAGAGCTCTAGCTCCACCACCGGCAAACCCACGACTGCCGTTGAACCACCTCTCGGCTGTCTTTCACAGCCCGACTTCCACCCGGCCATCGAACTTCAACGCGACCGTCATCGGATCACTCCCCGACTGTCGTCCACCATCGAACTTTATCCCAACAATCGTCAGACCACTGCCGGCAGTCGAGCGCTGCCAGACTTCCGCTAGGCCATCAACCGTTGCCGAACTTCAGCCTGATCGTCGTCGGACCACCGTCCGGCCCCGACCATCCCAGGAAGTCAGCCCGACCATCATCGGACCACCGCCCAGCTAACGACCACCGTTGTACTTTAGCCCCACCCTCGTTAGACCACCGCCCGGCCACCATCCTCCGTCCGTCGCCAGACTTCTACCCTACCACCAACCACTGCTGGACAACCACTCGGCCGTCAACCTCCGTTGGGATTTCTCTTGGCTATCATCGTACTTTCGCTTAGCCGTTGACCACCATCATATTTCCACCTGACTGACTACTGTCATTGGGCCTCCTCTTGCGACCAACCATTGTTGGTCATCCACCGGGCTACCAGGTATAGACCCTCGACCTTCAGCACCAGACAATGGTCTTTCTGACCTCCGTCGCTCGCCGGTTACAGTCCTTCTTACCTTCAGTGCTCTCCAACTACTATCCTTCTGACCTCCGTTACTAGACAACGATCTTTCCGATCACTGTTGTCCTCCAACTACGGTTCTTCCGACCTTCGTCGCCCGCCGGCTAAGGTCCTTTCGACCTCCATCATCATACAATGGTCTTTTTGACCTCCGTCTCCCACCGACTACGATCCTTCCGACATTTTTCTCTCGCTGACCATGGTCCTTCCGACCTTCATCGCCATATAATCGTCTTTCCGGCCTCCATCGCCCGCCGACTACAGTCCTTTTGACCTTCATCGCCTGCCGACTATGGTCCTTCCGACCCCCATTGCCAGATAATGATATTCCCGACCTCCATCGCCCACGGACTACGGTCCTTCCGACCTTCGTTACTCTCCAACTATGGCCCCACTAATCAAACAAATAAATCAATGTTTGTTCTTCCAATTTCCACCATGTAATGCACTCTATATGATATATATTTGCTACATCAAACCAAAGCCTTCCCCCCAAGGAAGGCCCTCATTTGTAATTGATTGGAAACACTAGTGAATCATTCAAAATGGTCAGGTCCCGTGGTTTTCCCCCCTTTTCAGGGGTTTCCACGTAAAAACTCTAGTGTCTCTTATGAATGCTATACCATCTCTTTTATCTGTTTGTGTGATGGATCTTCATACAAAGTGAAGACATTAAACTTGATATTTCTCTACCGCCACAAATATTCCAAGACGCAATACTAACCAAATGAATCTAATTTAAGTTAATATCTAAAGCAATATATTGAACAAAATAATCAAGCTATAAAGGCCATCTAATATCTGTTATTTCATCATACTTTTATACCAATCAAAATTACAACTATAAAAGATTAAAAGATCTACCAAACAAACCTTCAATTAGATTTACAATTCCTTTCACTTCACTCCCTCTCTTAGAATCTTAAAAGTTACAAAAAAAAAAAAATAATATTAATTTCAAATCCAGTGTTTTGAAAATCGGATCAGACCAACCGATTAAGTGATTGGTCAGATCCAATTCACAGAACCAACTTCGCATCGAACCGGCGGTTTAACCGTTGAACCGGTCCAGTTTGGAAAGAACCGGTCGTTTATATAAAAATTTTTATTTTTCTTTTAATTAAATGTTAAATAATATATTTTAGTTTATTAAAATTTTTAATTTTTTTTAAATATTTTAATTTAATATAATGATTAATTACGTCATAATATATGCATATTATCTCAAATATCACACATAATATATTTTGGAAAAAGTATGCACTTTACATCATTTAAAAAATTAAAGAGTTAAAGACAACTGCCTCAAACTCTTCCTATAATGTGGGATTAAAAAAATTACTTGAATAATTTAGAATATGAATTTGAGCTTAGTTGCACTAATTGGCCTTCAAATTTAAACTTAGTTGTGCTACAAATGTGGGCTTAGAGTATAATACATTTATTATAATGTATATTATAAGAACTAATGATATAAATTTTTAATATTATAAATTTATATATTATATTAAATATTATTCTTATAAATATATTTAATTATAAATATATAAATATATTATTATTAAATGATCATATATTTATATTATATTATGTTAATTTTTTTAATAATATTATTTTTTATTATATCATCCAGTTCGACCCCGATTCGACGAATCAAATCATAAACCTCTCATTCTTTCGATTCATTGTCTGATCTAATTTTCACAACCTTGATCAAATCGTGAGAGCTTGTAATCTTAACCTTTGCAAGCAATTATATTTTGACCTTTTCAATTTAGCTCAGGACTCCTTATAATATATCAACATATTTAGCAGCGTTTGAAGACCCTTTTTTTATTTCTTTATTTTTCAAAAATTCTTAATAACTTGAAAAAAAATATATTTTTTCAAAAATAATTCTACAAACAAATTTATTTTAAAAAAAAATTCTATAACCTCTCCAAATAAATCCCAAAAGTGAGAAAATTTTCTGTCTACTTTTCTTTTCAATCAATAACCATAATTTCATTCAATTACTTCTATATCATTGTTTTTAAAAATTTATCTAATAAAATTATTTTTGTTTATAAAAATTTTATATTCAACTTTATAAAATATTACAATACACTGAACAACCCGTAATCATAAGAGGTTGAATTTTTAACGCCATAACAACACATCAAGACTCGTAAAGACAAAGTAATCCAAAAAATCTAAATATCTTAGATTAATCACAGATATGTGTTACATTTCTTAACCTTTCACTAACAACACAAAGTTCTATCAATTCCACCACCTTCTTCTCTACCCTCTAAAAATACTTTCATTATCACAAAACCAAAAACAAAGTAAAACAGATTAATCTCAAAACTACTTAATTAACATCAAATCAATATAGCGACACTTGCTTAACGCGTCAACCGGCAGCTAATCCGCATAAATGATGACTTAACTTAGCCGGCAGGGAATGACAGTTGGTAATTAATTGCCCAATTTGACTTCAACGGTTGCGCATTTATAGACAAGTCAACAGCACCGGTACGCAAAGTCGACGCGAGTCAGCACCGCGGGTCCCGCGTTGCCCACTACTTTGACCCGCCCGATCACGGACTTGAAATGGGAAATTAAATCCGTCTCACATCCGCGCTTAAATGAACTAATCCAATTTCTCCTACTTTCCAATCTTTTTTTCGCTTTTACAGATCACCCCCCCTTGGGCCTTTGGATAGCAAAAATAGAAAAAAGTTTGTAATGGAAGATACGTAAGTGCAAATAAAAAAAAAAGGGTGAATTCTGATTGGAGAAGAGAGAAAGAGATGGACGGCTCAGATCTTGCAATGGGTGTTGTCAGAGACGATGGGATCGGAAGGTTGAGAGTGGCGATGCTCGCCGTCGTAGGTTACGATGAGCATTGACGGGTCGTCCGGCGCGCGCTCGACGTGCTTTCTGGCCGGGCAGCCGCGGAGACTGCTGCACTTGTAGTAGCCTCTGCGAGAAAAATGAGGAGTTAGGAATTAGGGTTAGGGTTTCTGCAGGAACAGATCCATAAAATCAGAGCAGTCTGGTTATGATAGGACGTTGGGATATACCTTGGGTAGGGTGAACCCTTGATCGGCTTCTGGCCGTATTTGCGCCACGAGTATTCATCCGAGGGGATGTCGGCCATCTTCGAGCTGATCGCCGGCACTCGGATCGTCTTCTTCACGCGATTCTTTCTGCACGAGGAAGAAGATTTTAGGCGCATGTTAGCTGGGAAGCGTTTGATAAATTAGCACAGCATGCGCTGACGGAAAGGTGGAATTGGAAATTCAGCTAAATACCGGCGCTTAGAGCAGTGGCAGCGACCTCCAGCGAACCTCCCAGCGATGTCCTCGGAATGGGCATGGCTGGGGCATTGTTTCTTGCTGGCGGAGGATAGGGGCGGCTTACTGCGGACTGCACCGCCTGCAGAAATTGCAGGTGCTGGGGCCAGGAGGAGGGAGGAGGACCCCCCTTCTCGGCCATTGGAAACGCTCCCATCGCCGGTTATTGACGACAGGAAGGACGAGTTCGTTGACGACATGCTGAAGCTATTCTTGATGTATTTCGCCGATGTTGCCGCAGCAATATTTAAATCAACCTTCGATGCGCCGCTGACGGGGCTCGACTTGGTGAAATCGAGCGTTAGGCCCTGTAACTGAACGACAGGGGCCGTCATCGCCGGCGTCGGATGGAGCGGAACAGACGGCTGCGGGGGGGTTGTGACGACAGACGACGCGAAAACACCTGCTGGGCCGCGTCGGAATCGCGCGTGGCCGGTGCGATTGAGTATAGAGATCATCTTCTTGAACTTGGATACGGTATGTTCAGCGATCTCCCGGCAGT
This sequence comes from Dendrobium nobile, assembly GCA_022539455.1. Taxonomy (NCBI): domain Eukaryota; kingdom Viridiplantae; phylum Streptophyta; class Magnoliopsida; order Asparagales; family Orchidaceae; genus Dendrobium; species Dendrobium nobile. The sequence continues at coordinate 52,730,714 of CM039726.1, forward strand.
CGATGTTTGCTTCCGACGAGGCAGAAGTAGAAGAAACCGAAGATTTCTGCTGGTGGCGGTTGAGATGAAAGATGAGGTTCTCCATTCCCCTGAAACCCGCAGCCGCCGCGTCCTGAATCGACATCTGATCCTCCATCTTCGCGTAGCCAATCAGATCAACAGCCATCTCACTACAGAAACCCTACTTCTCTAGCCAAGCATGAACAACAGAGCTCTACGAAGAGGAAATTAGAGGCGGCCTGAATTTATACAGAAGACAAGGGGGGGTGGAAAAATAAAGGCGAAGAAATTAGCGTGGAGTCAAAGTCTCCAAAACGATGCGGCTTCTCGATGGACGGTCAGGATGCATTTGCATACTTTCATCCTCGTGGACTTGGACTCGGTGCCGCGAAGCGTCAGTTATAAGTTGGACTTTTCCAATTAATTATTAATAATTTTAATAAATAGCTGAAAATCTTCCGATATACTGCGCCGTTCGTATCTTTGATCGCGGAGCTATGAGCAATCTCTGCCATCCTTTTTGTGTTTCTTTTTTGCCAGCTGCAGCGTCGTCTTGACGTTCGGTCAACCTTAGAAACTTTTTTTAAAAAAATTATTTAGGCCGATTAAGATACAGTCACACATCGCATACACATGACTTAAATTCAAAATCTTTTAATTGTCAGCTAAATTTAGGACATTTTCCCAACAAAAAAAAAAGGTTAAGTTTAGGACATATTTCACATTACCCCCTAGCCTTAAGGTGGGTCCGCCCATGCAACCAACTGATCAAGATGAATTTTATTAGACTTTGTTTAAATTTATTGCATTGTCGTGTTTTTTTAAGGTCTCAAATTGTTTTAATAGATCCATTTGAATTCGAATTGAATGATTATAAATTGGTTTCATGTTAATTAAAAAATTATAATATAATAGTTCTAAAATATAGATTAATTAATCAAAAATAAAAAGGACAAACCAATGAGAAAAAAATTTTAAGAAAAAATAAATTAATCGAATCATTTTCGAGTTACAATAAAATTTACATGTCAACTTGAACCCGATCCGCTGATTAAATGAGTCAAAATTTAAGATTCTAATTTGTCTCATTTATGAAACGAGTTAGACCAAATCCAAATTTTTTAAATTGGGTCCGATCGGATTGATAGATCAGATTATTTATTGATCATCTTAGTTTTTTTTAAGGGAAAATTAAAGGCTTAGTCCAATTATATTAAAAAGTTCCATCTCTTAGTAAAATCAAGACAAATAACAAAACAAAAATTGTAGCATCATCGATGTGCCTCACAAAGAAAAGATCATTACTAAATATCGACAAACAGCAACAACATCATCATCTTTAAGTATCTATTTCACTATGTGGGTCGGCTATATGAGTTTTTTTTTTCTTTATTGTGATTAATAAATATCAAACGTGAAATATGAAATAGAGATCTCATAATTGTTAATGCGTTTCTCTTACATTATTCAAGATAACTCATCCATAACAAAGGCAAAGATATGGAGATGATAGCCATCCTTGTCTAAGGATAAATTTTGAGTTAAAAGAACCATGCAACTGACCATTTTTAATCATTAAGAAAAATATAAAGGATACGAAGTCAATAATTCAAATTACAAATTGTTGGGGAAAGCAAATGTGCAAAAGACATGAAATCAAGGCTTTGCAATTAACAGAATTTGAGTACTTTTACAGCCACATTAGCACAATCTGAGTACTTTTGCACTATCATGCTCCATTTCATTTGGAACAGCCGCGGGCTTAAAGATAGCAGTGAGATTTTTAGAGAGAGAAAGACCATTTTTTGAGAAAAAATTATTACATCCGGACAAAATACCGAGCATATCGAGTGTACCAAGTGCTATACTGAGCACGGTACCGAGCACTTGAGGGACGTGGCATTTTGTTATTGGTCTCTGGATGCATATCGGTGTCCGGACATAATAATTACTCCATTTTGAGACACTTTGGATTATTCTTATTTTACACAATTCTTAATAATTTGGTCATGTTCTGAAATAGTAAGTTTTGACTGAGTAGTATACTTTGTTGCCTACCATTGAGGCGATTTGTGAAATTTTGTACAGAGTTTCTTTATATTTTAATTTTTATACTGAAACGAATTATGTGTTACATGGCTAAATTATATGAGTTTTAATGTGAAATATGTCTGTTGGGAGATATAATGGGTCAGAATCCCTTATATTTTGTCTAATGTCGGGAATTTGGAACTCTCTGTAATTTGTTTTTTGAAATTTATAAGTGGTCGGAATCTTTGGATTATGCCTAAGAAAGGGGAAAATCTAACTACTAGGAGTTATAGGGGGGGAATCTTTTAATTTTGTATGAGAAAGAGGAAATATATATTTGTTAGAAGTTATAAGGGACTAGAATCTTTGAATTCTGACTAAGAAAGGATAAACCTAATACGCTCTTTTCTATGATATGAAATGCATACTTGATTTCAATTTATTTATTTTTTAGCATTCTTATTTGAATTGTTTATAATTGGTATGCTATTATTATCTTGCTAAGCATAGTGATTGATTATATCACATTTAATAATTTTTGAAAATGTTTAATAAAAAAAATGATTGAAAAATTATATCAGCTGTGTTGGCTCACTATGATTTCACCTTATATTTTCAGGATCTAATAAGGAGAAATGTCAAGTTGACTAGTAGTTTCAAATTCTAATTTGTGTTTGTCGAGATATTTATTTCTTAAAATTACCCAATAGAAAAATAACAACATGGAGTATCAAGGAGATGTCCATTACAGATCACTAATTCCACCAATGATTGACATGCAATATAATGGCAATTGTTTGACCAGAATTTTATTAGCTTTTCTTTCTCTATTTTTAATGGATTTTCTTTATTGTTTTGGTTGATCATAAACAAAAATGTTAATGAAAATTTTAAACTATTTGTTGTGCTTTAAATTATTTCATCAATGAGATCGATCACTAATCACCAATTTGAATACTTTTTTTTAATATTAGGAAATACAACTCATTTGACTAATAGGCAATTAGGAGAAATTATTTGACCCAAAAAAAAAAAAACTTTTGTTATGATTATATGGGATTATGTGAATGAGATTTATTAACTATCATGTGTGATTTAACTTATTTAACTAATTAAATTACTAATCACCTAATCAATTAATTAAACCACTACCTTTATTACAAGGATAGCTTGTATGTTATGAGCCTCTTTGTCATTCTTCATACTTCATGCCCAAGTGTTTGGTAAGACCTTCTACATTACATTAATGTTGTGCTTGTAGGTTCATTTACCATGTTAAAGTTTTTTTATAGATCTTCATTTTAATAGTTTCACAATTATAATATTCTATTTCAGCAATGACAAATAATAACAACAATTAAGCTTGTGAAGGATCATCCAAACCCTTTGAAATAAAAGCATTTTGGTAATAATATGTGGCGATCATAAGTGAAATTTTAAAAGAGATGATGATGACAAGCCTTATTATCCCCCAAATACACTAATGTTTAATGAGTGGAAGCACAAAGTAATGTCATTAACAAAAGATCAAAAATAGATTCTTAATGATGTAGAAGTTGTATTGCAAGACATAACATTTTGGAGAATAATAAGTTAAAAATGAGCCTAGAAGATTGATTTATGAGTTGATAACATAGATCTCAAACACTAGTGTGAGGAGAAGGTAAGATTAGAATATGAAGATTTCTTCTTCTTCTAGTATCCATTGGAGCTAGTGAAGGATCTGACTCAATTGGCAAAAGAAGTTTCAATTTATTGTCATTTTTTGGATACAAATATCAAGCCGATTTGACGGGAATAACTCAATCATTTATTTTGTTTAGACTTTATATTAAATATTTACATAAATCAAATGCATCCCATTCTTGTTTTGATTTGCTTTTATGGACGAAAATATTATTTATCAATGTTGCATCATTGGTTTTAATGTCATTGCAAGCATGTTGATAAATTTAGTCGAGGAACCTCATCTTTAATATTATTTATCAATATTGCATCATTGATTTTAGTGACACTTAATATACCATCAAACACAAATGAAGGATGTGCTTTGCAAAATTATTATAAAAATTTTAATGTACAAAATAATAATGACATATAAAAATATAAAATACTCTCAAATAATATTGTTATTTTCACAAATCTTTTTAATTAGAGGGTATTATCACAACTATATTTTTCCATCATGGCTAGATAACTTATATTAATAAAAATATCCTAGTAATCTTGAGTAAATAAGCTCTATATAAAGCATCCACTTGTAAGGCCATTGCCCTTCTCCTCCACTTGAGACGAGTTGGTGGAGAGAGGTTAATACAAGGGGTGCCATTTATTTCAAGGTGACATCCATCATGTTAAATTCATATTTTTATGCATTTGCATTCATTTTCTTCATTAATTAAGACATAAATTTAAAGAAGATAACTATTAATTTCATATTTCAAAATAAAAGCTTTGTAATTTATTATTTTCACTTTTAGTACTTAGTGCAATTTTCAAAATTTTAAAAAGGTATTTAAAAACATTTGTTTTAATTTGAAATGGTAAATCGTCATACTTAAGGATATATTTTCTAACAAACTTTTATTTTATTCATTAAAATAAAATTTAGAACATTATGTTTATTGTGTTTGTGAAAGTACTAGCAATAAAATTTCAATTACTTGAAAGTTAAAAATATAATTCTTATAATGGTACTTTTTGGAAAGAAAACTGTAAAACCAAAAACCTATTAATAAAACCAAGTAAAGATTAAGATAGTTAGGGGAAGGGGAGATCCTCCAAGGCTTGAGTAAGAATAGTCGATCATGAAATTAGAGAAGGGCTACGAGCATGGTCATTTTTTAGACTAAATGGATGCACAATCTCAAGTAAAAGAAAATTTTGATGGCTTATGATTACCATCCAGAATACAGAAGCAAATCATTTGGTCCCGTCATCATTGTCCCAGCTAAATATACAAATACCCTCTTCTAGAGTCCAAGTGGCAAAATCTGAGTAAAACTAAAATTAAGTAGACTCCTAAAGTAGCCCATCAAAAAATAAAATGTCAATATTTTCTCAATACCAATTCCTGTTCCGCCTCTTCAATATGACCCAATGTGATAACTTAATTTATTTTTGATAGTAGAGGTGCCTACGAATTGCCTCCCAAAGATTCAGCTATTATTTTCTCTCCGAAAATGATAGGCAATGTATTGAATAGGTGTTAAATAAAACTTCTTGAAGCCAATAATCATTGACTTCATGTCAGTCCTACACTAGTATTTGAGGTAGAGTTGGGCTAAGGAGGAAGATGGATGTTCAAGGAAACCAACCTTTAAGGATGAGGTACTAATTAAGATGTTTTGCATAAAGATATTCCTTACAAAGTGCATCCTCATTTTTGAGTCCACCATTAATGACAAATTAAGAGTAAATGTAATAATATATTATGTAGTTGTGATGCCATATATATTTTTGACAATTAATGTTAAGAAAATGGGCTTAAGGAGATTTAGCAAAATCTCTAAACTAAGGATCAACAAGCCTATTTCATGTTAGACATTATGCTTTTTAAATCAACATGAAGATTAGTTAAGAGATTATGTATATCTTGGAGGCAATGAGAATTAATTGGAAGCCACCCATTTGAATTAATAAGAGAAATCAGAAGAGAGTGAGATGCAAATAGTAGAAAATTCATAGAGCTTGCACTTAGCAGTTGAAATAGAGAAAGGTATTTAATCCAAATGTCCCAAAGTAGCAAAAAGGAAGCACCATCACTAATGACTGAGTTGAGCATTGCCTCCAGGAATTATCAATGCTAAGAAGATTTTCAAAAGTGAAAGGAATTATGAAGTAGAGATTTTAAAATTGATAAATATTTCCTATTAATCCAAGTTGAAATGAAATTATCATTGCCCTTAAGCCATCGAACGAGTTTGGTCATAAACCTAAAGGTAATGAAGGGAATAGAGAGCAGGTCGAGACCCCCTTTTTTCCTAGACTTGCATTAAGTCCTAAGAGACATGTGGAGCTTTTTGGATTGAATGTTGCCATGGTATAGAATTCTACAGCAACATCTATTAACAATTTTAATGCATCCTTTGAGAATAAAATGTGACTAAGACCAATAAACAATATTATTCCAAAGTAAAATATGAAGAGGTTAGAACCTTTCTGCTATAGATAAGCATTTAACCTTTGAGCTATCAAGTTATAGCTTGATTTTACCCAAGCAAGGTTAAAAATGGTAAGGCGGCGCCTATTAGAAGAGTATGTTAATCCAATCTATGTGAATCGAGTAGGAAATAGAATGAAGCCAAGTATTTAACTTAAGTTTTAAGGTTAAGTGATGCTTCTAAAGAAACTGATGTTTTTTTTTAGTTATCCATAAGGTTAGAAGGTTTATGAAAGTCATTTAGAATTCTCCTAAGGAAAAAATGATTGGTGATAGAAGCTTCAACAAAAGTCATGGCATTGTTAAAATATAACAAATGAGAGAGTTGAATATTTGGAGAAATGAGACTAGAAAAAATTCTCCTTTTGAATGTAGTGCTCAAAGAGATTGAAGAGACCATCTATTGCTAGGCAATAGAGATATGGAGACAATGAGCACCTTATCTCAAGCTTGATCCAGAGGAAAAAAAACCCTTCCAAAGAGTCATTAATAGCTATTATGTAGTATATATTAGAAATAAAACCTTCATCCAAGAAACAAAAAGGGGAGGGAAACCAATTCCATTCATTTTGCCAATCAAGTTCTCATGTCAAATAAAATCAAAGTTTTTTTTTTGAAGTTCAGCTTAGTACAAAAAAGGCTCAAAGATGAACGATCATTGAACACATTGAATATTTTATAGGCCAAAATTACATTGTCTAATCAATTTTTCAAACAAATGAAATCATTTTATGCCTTATGAGTGGTAAAAGGCTTGACATGTTTAAGCATGGTATCAAGGAGTTCATCATCAACAAATTTATAGAGATTGTAACAACAGTAGATAGACATATAATCCTAAATATATATAGCCTAAGAAGCTAGAGTAATTGCGATATTTTTATCCATTATAAGAAGCATTATGAAGCTTCCCAAAAAAGCATTTGTAAATTTTAATTTTCTGATCTTATTAATCAATTAATATTATTTATTTTTTGCATATTAAATAAGAGTTGAATTTCATCTTAATAGTATAAATCTATAATAATATCCAATTTAGAAATTCACTCATATAATATCACAAGATTTTTCTTAATATAATCACAACACTTATAATATTTTATTTAATAATATTAGTTTTAATTTTATCAAACAGTCATTTAAATATGTATGCCAGTGATAACATCACTTATTTGAGAAATTATTATGTGCAGAGTCATGACTTAGAGTTGTGTCCGGATATGTGTGTACATATTGTGTACAAAATAAAAATATATAATGTATATATACTATGTGCAAACGCAACTTTTGAGTCCACAGAATAATTTTTCCACTTATTCATTAAGTAGAGTATAGTTTATTTGAATTATTCTTTTGCAAAAATTAGATTTTATCTTTTTCAGTAGAAACATAAATCTAATTTATATTTTTACTCCTTTTAAAATAAATTTAATTAAAATTTTTTACTTAATTATATTTATATAATGCTCCTAATTAAAATTTTGCCTAAAAGTTAAAAATAATATAAATTCAAAGTAATAATTAAATTCTCTCTTTTAATATTAGAAATTTATTTTATGAAGGGATTTAAATAATAAATTTCTATTTTTTAAGTAATCTTACTTTTTTAAAAATCAAATTTTTATTTAGATAATAATGAATTTTATTTTTAAGTAGCATTTTATTAATTTTATATTATTTTATCATCATCCTAAGTGAAAATAAAATTACATTCTAATTTTAATCTCTCAGCAAATTAATTATTAAAAAAATACAATTAAATTACATGTCTAGCATAATTACATTATTAGATAAATAATTTAGTTATAAATCTAATAGTTTGATTATATTAATTAACTTATTTTAATTATAGTTTAATCATCTGGTAATAAAAGAGAACTATATATAACAAGAAATAAATGATAGCAGGTGACAATAATTAGTAGTTAGGGGTTGTTTGGTTGCCTTAAAAAGAAATGCAGTGTAAAGTAAATATAATGTAAAGTAAATGTAATGCATCGTGAATACTTTGAGCTTGTTTGGTTGTTTGCAAAATAAACGCAGGAGAATTGTTTCCCTTGTTTGGTTACTTATATCCAAAGTAAAGTAAAATTGATTTTTTAAATAATTTATTTTGGCATTAAAATAAGTTTATTTTATAAAAGCAGTATCTTTATAATAATTATTATTATTTGGTTTTATAAAATAAAATCAATGTATTTATTTATTGCACGTAAATATTATACTTTTTTAAAAGATATAAAATTCTGCTATGTATTAATTTAGCAGTGTGCTGCAATAGACAAAAATATACATGTGATAGAGAAAAAAATTTAATTTTCAATTTGTTAAAAAAATTTAAATTTTTATTTTTCAAGTAATTTTTTTTACAAAAAAATTGTTGAAAAACTAAATTGTCAAACCGATTTCTTTGATTAAAGTCACGATAAAATCAATTGTTTTCAATTATCAATCAATAAATAACATAATTCTCAATCATAACATGTAAACACCATTAATGAAAATGTATAATTAAAAAACCAAAAATAAAAATATACCCATTATTCATAGTTATAATGACAACAAATTAACACGAAACAGTTTAATAGATATGTCAATCTTCATCAACTACTTAAATGTATTCCAGACTTTATTTGAAGCAATCCAGCTATCCACTCAGGTTTTAAGCTCCATAAAAAAAAAATTCCTCTTCGCCTTCAAATTACCTTTCATCTCTGTTTGTGACGAATTAGTTCTCCCTTACATAAATCATAAGAAAATTTTAGTATTCATACATTTTCTACACAATTTTGCTGTAAATCATAAGAATCAAACAATGCAGGTCATCAAGCACAAGGAAGAGGATCAAGCTTGTTTGTTTAGTTTTGTCATCCTAACTTCTTCCGTCCAGGACTAATCAATATTTCTACAACCAACTTTGAGTACAACCCAATTATACAGACATCCTTATTGACAGGCAGGGAGGATACAAAATATAAACTCAGAGTTATATTTGTTATAGATTTAATACGTTTTCAAAACTACAATATTCAAAACGACATAAAATTATCTTACGTATTTTGAGTTTGTATGACCAAAATACATCAATTATCCAGAATTTGTTGTTCTGCTGCAGCAGCACTTAAAATATGTTAATCCTGCTTCAGAAAAGCAAAATAAAACTAAGCAAGAACAAACCGGACACTGTATAATTTTTAAAACTTGCTGCTTTAAGTAAAGATGGATAAAGAATAAACTTATAATATGGGGTCGGTACATTGTCATGGCATATTGCTTTTCACCTAACATATAATTCAGGTCCATGCAGATTTTTAGAAGTGGGTGACCTCAAATGTGTTGTGCATTAAGAAAGTTTTATGAATTTTTAAAACTTGCTGCTTAAAGTAAAGATGGATAAAAAATAAACTTAAATGCCCTCTTATTGTTAGATCGCATAAGCTATTTAGAACAGATACGATGATCTTAAATTAGGATCAAGATATGATCTACACTAGTAAAATATCTTGAGTATAGAAAATTAAAATAAAAAAATTAAGATAATTTAACTTGACAAACTACAGGAAAACCAATAACAAAGCAGGCAAAAAAAAAAAAAGGCAATAAAAAGTACAAAAATAATTGAAGAAGTAAACATTCATAGATGACATATGACAAGCAATTTTGTTGGCATTATATTGATTATATTTGTAGGGAATATAAGCAGCACAAGTCGAATAATGATGAACTTAATAAGCAAATGTTCTACTTTCCAGGAGAGTAGTAGAGCAATACAAAATAGAAGAGATCTCAGCGGTAAGACTTTTGTGAATATAAAAACATAAGCTTCTCATCATAATCCAGGAGAGTAGTAGAACAATACAAAATATATCAATTATTCAAAAAAAACAACAAATTAAAATTAGTAAGTTACATGTAAATTCATAAAACAGAAATTAATAAATCTAATATCCATCATTTTGCATGTGAGTCCACATGAATTGAGCAATTTCATCTCTTTTATCTAGCCATTCTCACGAATCATCTACAGCTGCTTGCTCTCCTCTACTAACGTGGCTTGTTATAGCCCATTCATCCTCGAATTATAAAATTCAACTTACAATCTCAACCAATCGGATATTATAGATTTGAAATTTATTATCATGTAGTTTAGTTGCATATTCTGATGCAGATTATGCTGGCTGTAAGGTTGATAGAAAAAGTACATCTAAAACTTGTCAATTTTTAGGATCATCGCTTATTTCTTGGTCTTCTAGAAAACAAAATTCAGTCTCTTTATCCACTGCTGAAGCAGAGTACATAGCTGCAGGTAGTTGTGTTGCTCAAGTTTTATGGCTAAAACAACAAATAGAAGATTTTGGAATTAAGTTTAAAAATATTCCCATTAAATGTGATAATACAAGTGCTATAAGTTTAACAAAAAATCCTATCCAACATTCTCGGACGAAACACATAGAGATTAGACACAATTTTATTAGAGATCATGATAATAAAGATGATGTGAATATAGATTTTGTAAACACGGATTCTCAAATAGCTGATATCTTTACAAAACCATTAGCTGAAGAGAGATTTTGCATGTTAAGACAAATGCTTGGGATGTTAGATCCTAACATTTAAATTTCTTTTATATATTTAATTATTCTTTTTGATGTTGTCAAAGGGAAAGAAGAACTATATATGTTGGTCATAATTCTGCATATATTTAGGGGGAGAATTATTCACATATTTCTCAATTATTATATATATTTTGCTTAAAAGTTATGATAAAAGGTCAATTTGCACCTTTGTTATAACTTTACCCAACATAAGTTTGTCATCATAAAAAAGGGAGAGATTGTTGATATTATTTACCTCATGATCTATTTTAGAGATTTTGATGATAACAAACATATGCTTGGATGTACTAATTTGTGTGCTAAGTATTTCAGGTATAATGATGTGTATTGTAATTGATTATGGGATTTAGATTGCACAACTCAAGTTCAATCAAATGTTGAGATTATGATGGACCAAGATGGATAACTTGAAGGCTTTTACATTGTCGTAGGAGTTTGTTAGTGGTCCACCAATATTACTTGCATGATTTAATTTGATTTGCTTACAATCTAAATATCTATTAATTATATATTAATCTTGATATAGAAATATATAAGATTTCTTTATTAAATAAATTTTATAACAATTATTGATTGATTAATTATTATCAAATAAGGAGTGATATATAATTAGGGAATTAAATGTAATAAGCTTATTTGGCAAAATATTTATTATGTAATTATTTTAAACTGACTTGTTTCATATCTATTTCTTAATGAATGATTAAATTTATATATATTACATAATATTATTATATTAATATTCAATAAATCCTTAAATATTTAAAAATGTGCATGAGTTTTCATTTTACTGAATATGATATTATGCTGTCCGAAACGTGATCTTATTTTTATTTCATTGGATTTTTTGGTTTCTGTAGATGTAAATTGATATATTATATGACTCATTTGGATTTCATTTGAATTTATAATGAATTTTCAAATATTATCTACTTTAAATAAAAGCTACTACTGGCCGTTTTAGCCCTATTTTGGATGCATATGATGACTTTTTGACCTTCCCATGTGGCTAGCCATTTTCTAGCCATTTGAATCTCATATATATTTAATATAAATGAATTATTTATGAAATATAATATTATTAGTTGATAGAAAACATATTAGAATAATATTTTTATTCAAATGTGCCTTTACTTGCCATTTTCCTTTAAATACCTCTCATCTTCTTCTTGTAAGGACTGCTCAAACAAGAAAATCTCCAGCAATTTTTCTATACTTCCTTTCCTCTTTACATGCTAAATCTTGAGAGGAGAAGCCTTGATTTTATTCCAAGAGCTCTTTTCATTTGCGAGATCGAAATCATTGTTGGAAAGCATCAACACACAAAACTGAGTAATCTCTCTTGAGTTCTTGAGTTTGCTTTCAATCTCTAAATATTTTCTTGCTGTTCTTTTTAGCTTTCACTATATATTTCTTTCTTGAAAATATTTATTTTATGGTGAAATACTTATTGGAAATTATATATTAAAGTTTATATATCACATCTTTTAAATTCATAAAGTTTAGCAAAATAAGTATTTTAACTTCTTTAGGGTGTCATAGATTTACATATATATTTTTATTCATTTTACTTTATTTGAGAAATTAAAGTGTAAATCAGCAAGAATATATTTTTATTTAAAATATTATTCATAGTTTAAATAAAATATAAATCTATCTTAAAGTGAGCAAATTTAATATTTCATTTGCAAGTAGTGAGGTGATTAAAATTAATTTTGTAAGATCACCTCAAATACTGTGGATATTTTATTGCAAGATTATTTGAGTTTGTCTTATTTATATCAAATTATATTTTTCATTTTCTTGATCTAAGTCATTTGGCTTAGTGAAGTTTTAATTATAATTAGATTGGGTTGTACTCGCCCGTGTAGGAGAGTAAAGATCTTCTTTGGTTTAAAGAAGTGAGGTTTGCAAAGCAAACCTGAGATTAGTGAATTCTAGCCCGAGAGTTGGCTAGCGTGGACGTAGGTCGGATTGGAATCCGGGTTGAACCACGTAAAAATATCTTGCCTCTTATTTTTATTTATTGCATTTATTTTTCTTTGTCTTTTTCATTGGAAATTTTGTGTGACTACTTACTCTTTCATAATTGCTTTAAAATTATTTTAATTTTCTTTTTTTTTTAATAAATTTTTTTTAAAACCCCAATTCACCCCCCCTCTTGGGGTGCTATTGTCTTCCAACAATTGCTAGTTTAGTGGTCAAGTCTAGTAGTGTTGGAAATGGTCAGAGCTAATGCTTTGAAGTTACAATCCAATTTGCTCTTTTGCTAGGGCTGTAAGTTCTTTTTGATGATTAAAATGAATGAGCATGAAGATTCTGTATTCTGATAACTCATTGAGTAGGGACCTTGTATCACAAATTATTCTTTATAAATTGTTATGTTTCAACTTCTTAGTTTCTGGGCCAGCCATATGCTGCTTTCAGACTTTCCTCATTCAAGGATGAATTTAGATTACAAAACTCTTATGAAAATGTATATTAGTACATGAGAAAGCTCTAAAAAAACTTTACCAGAGAGAAATGGAGAAGTAGAAATGAGGAAAAAGATAATTTTTTGTATAAATAGCAATTTTATTGTGAAGGAGTTGAAGAGATTGTTTGAGGTGCGCATTAAGAAGATGGTGATAGAGCTATATCTAACCGAGGAAAAATAAGGGTTTTTGACCTAATTCCTGTCGTGCGAAGGATTGATGGGATTTGGCCTAAGAAGCTCGCGGAAGGGAGAGCGTTACCTTCAGAACTTGCGAAATCCCGTCCTTTCTTCTGATGAAAATGTCGAAACTTCAGATCGGATAGGCGAAGGGAATGTCATTGGAGGAGCGAAGTCAAAGAAGAACGAAGGAGCCGAAGAAGCCACTCGCAAAATCTTACACCTCCTGCGAACCAATGAAGCCGAACAACAACGCCGATCCTTGCAACGATGATGCCAAGTATTTCTTCAGCCAGAGATTTTAAAACCCGCTCATATTGAGCGGGTTTCTAATTCTCCCTAAACAGGCCCTGTAATACACGACTAAAGCTTCGGAGGGATTCCTTTTGTTCAGCTCAAAATTACCCAAACAACCAAATTTAATAAATACCGGGATTTGTTTTACTTTACCCTGATAATACGGCAGACCAAACTGCCCCATAATTTAAAATAATAATAATGGTGTAAATTAACAATATAATTAATGCATAAAATAATTGTCTAGTTTAACTTAATTGAATAATTAATGATATATTAGTAATTAAAAATAATATAATTAGCCTAATTAATATAAATTAAAATATATATCACTAAATATCTAATTAATAGTATAAATAATAATTAATGAATAATTTAAACTTAATAATCTCAATAATCATATAATTTAAATATCTAATTGTCATAAATCTTAAAATATATTGTCAAACATCTTCTCAAGATTTAACATGATTTAACATTTATCATACCAAACACTTTTTAGTATTTATCAACCTCAGGATTTACTAAATCCATATTTATAGGATTTATTAAATCCCACTAAAGTTGAATCAAATTCAATACCAAACACACCCTCAAAGTTAAATCTCACATCAAGTCTCTCTACTTTATGGCATTTTTGCCATTTTTGCCCTTAATCCCGGATTTCGTAGATCCGATCAAAGAAGCCCACAAAATGGGAGAAATATTGCTACCTTCGCGGCGAGCTCCCGGTGACAAGATGTTGGAGGATGCGGAGAAGCTTCCAATCCGACAAGAAGAACTTGGAGGAAGCGGAGAAGCTTCGACCCTTTTAGAAGCCTACTTCATGCGAAGTAGAACAACAACAAAAACAATGCATAAGAGAAAAAGAAAACCCTGGACAAGAGACTTGATCGACGCTCTACCTCACAAGAACGACAACGAAGAAATAGAGAAGAGTGGAAGGCGAAAGCCAACCTGACCAAAATTAGTAACGCAAACCGAAAAACTATTTTATACTCCAAAAAAATAAAGTGATGCAAATGAACCGATCATTCGATAAACTACTTTTGACTCGAATCGATATCAACTCATTCGTATTCGTTTGATAAGGTAAACAAATGATCTTGAACACTTTTGATAAATACTCGATATCTAAATAAACGAGCTTGAACAACTTGACGTTTGATTAGTTTATGCGCATGAACAGTATCGCTTAATGCTCGTGAACATGCTCGTTAAGGAGCTCAATTAGAGCATGACTAAGAAGCTCGATTAGAACTATATTAGAATTTAAAGAAATACATATTGTTAAATTTAATATTTTAATAATTTATTTTTATTAATCATGTCTAAAATCATTCAATAATTTATTTTTATTTTTTGTATCCACCTAAAATCACAATTAATCTGCTTTCTGAACAAATATAAAATGAATCATAGTTCATTTGTTTATGAATGAGCTCATTTGGTAGCTCAAGAATACTAATTAGATATATTTGTGAACGAGATTGTTTGATAGTTTTAAAAATTTTGCTAGATATAATCACGAACATGCTCAATGTAGTTATATTTTTAGAAGGCTCAACAAGACTCGTTTGTTAAGTTAATGTATATATAGAAGTATAGCTCGTTTATAGCTTGATAATACTTGTTTGTTTAAAGATCGATAAGCATGAAATGAACCGAACATGAGCACGCATTAATTTAAACGAACCAAGTTTGAACAGAAACACCAAAGTTTGAATCAAACATGAACCAAACCTGAACAAGTTGATAATAAACAAACTCAAACATGAACACACACGTACTCGACTCGGCTCGGTTCGTTTGCAACCCTAAAAGTGCTACTCTAAAATATTGAAACTCATATATATTTTTTCTGTTTTTTCTCATATTTTTTATATTTTTTTTAATCATATCTTTATATTTATCAAAACTTTGAATTAGACCTATATACTTTTTTTTATAACCAATAAATATTACTAGATAAATTAATTCAGAATACAAAAATGTAATTAATAAAAGAAATATTTATTAAATAAAATAAAATTTACATTAGGAAACATAAATAGGAACAAAAAATACACACATACTAAACATTAGAATTAGTATATTGCTCCCACATATGAACAATCAATGCATTTTGCAGTGTGATGTGGACATCTTTTTCCCTGATTTATCTATGGAGAGCGATAAATTCTTAAAATCAGGTATTTTATCCACCATCATTTCAACATTTGAACTCGATGCTTCTCTCGCAACTTGAACTGGTCCACTAAGATTGCGTTGCTCTTCGATTATCATGTTATGCAAAAGTATTCATATACTCATTATATCATGTAACACTTCTTTTCTCTAAAAATATTAAAGTCTTGCCACAATTATGAAACAACATTAGTCAATATTTACTTTTTTTCTTACAAAACAAATTTAGGATTTAACACCTCCATATTTATAAAATTTTTATTTATAGGATTTATGAAATCATACTTAAATTAAATCCTAGCTACATCCAAACAAGGCCTTTTGATGGAAGCTCAAATTACTGCAACAATGATTAGATCGTAGTGCTTTGAAAGTTGATCAATATCACCTCAGATAAATGACGAGAAATGATATGTGTAGGATTCAGCGGAGATAAAAATAATATTAATTCGATCGTCTCTAAAAGACATGTCAAGTCATCGAGAAAAAATATCAGAAGCGTATCTGAATCTATTGAAATGTGGAATCAAGATCTTCGGTCTTCCACGTTTGAAGCGGCGTTCTCCAAGAGAGCGAGAGACCACTTCTTTCCACTCAAGAAGGAAAATGAGGGAAATGAGAACTTAACCGTTTAAATTGGGGATCACGAGCCTTTTATACTTTAAGTGTATATATTTTATTTCAGTCCATCATTAAAATAAAATAAATACCCGGCCTCTACACAAATTAATTCCATACAAATTTAATTAAGATACCACATAAGTCAAATAATAACTTAATTCTTAAATAGATCATAAATTTATTTGGCTCAATTTTAGATTCTAATGTATAAAACTTTATTTATATGTTTAAATATATGCGCCCACATATAAAAATTTCTCAACAATCTCCCATTTGGGCTATATATATATATACATTATAAAATAATCATAAGAGCTTAATATTTGCTATCTTTATAAAATAACTTCTCTATACATTCTGGTCCATCAATCATATCAATATAGAATCAAAGCGATCTTTGTTATATTCTTCATAACAAGATCCATCAATGATCAATATATTAATATAATTAACAACATAGATCAAGTATGGATGTGTAACATGAAAATTTCATGCAATATGATCTCATATGATGACTATTTTCAACTAGTCCAATTTTATAACTCAAAAAAGTTATAACCAAAATTCAATAATTTATGCTAAACCGCAATTGAAATTAAATAAGTTTATTTTAGAGTTATCAATCACTAAAATAACAACACTTTATTTTGATCAAAAAATAAGTTCATAATAATTGAACAATATAAACAAACTCCCACTAAGCTAACATATCATCAAAATAAATTACACCTATACGAGCCATATGTTTATGAAATACTTTAGGTGATAATCCTTTTGTAAGTGAGTATGCAATTATAAAGTTTGTATTAATATGTTCAATAAAAATTTAAGAACTTTGTACCTTTTCTTTCACAACAAGAAACTTTATGTCAATGTATTTTAATTTTGATGAACTCCTATTGTTCTTAGAATATAACTCAGTTGCTTTATTATCATAATTTATCTTTAATGGTATCTCAATACCATCAATAATATGTAGCTATATGATAAAATTTTGTGACCATATTCCTTACTTTGAAGCCTCATAATAAGTTATAAACTCTGCTTTCATTATTAGAGAAGCTATGAGTGATTGCTTGACACTTTTCTAAGAAATAGCTCCTCTAGCAAATATAAAAATATAACATGAAGTAGATCTCCAACTATCGAGGTAACTAACAAAATAAGAGTTAGAATATCCCATGATCTCTAAATGATCTGATCTCTGATATGTGAGCATAAAATCTCTTATTCTTTTGAGATATCTCATAACCTGTTTCACTGCTTTCTAATGATTCATTCCTAAGTTACTTAAATATCTACTAAGCATTCCACAATTAATGTATACAATATCTAGATGCGTATAAAGTTGAGCATACATAAGACTCCATACTGCCGATGGATAAGGGATCTTATCCATCTCTTACTTTTCAACTTTATTTCTTAGGATCGAAGCAAACTAAATTTATCCCCTTTTATAATGGGTGTATCCATTGGTGCACAATCTTTCATGCAAAATCTACTAAGCACTTTATCAATATAGACTGTTTGTGATAACCCAAGTATATCATCGGAGTGATCATGATGAATTTGTATACCCAATATAAAAGATGCATTTTCAATATCTTTCATTTCAAATTTATTTAAAAGAAATCTTTTATTCTAATACAATAAGTCTATATCATTGCTTGCTAGTAAAATATTATCGACATATAACACTAGTATAATAAATTTATACTAGTATAATAAATTTACTCCCACTGACCTTATGATAAATACATTTGATCAATAATATTTTCTTTAAAATTAAAAAAAGAAATCACTTGATCAAATTTTTATACCATTCACGGGAAGCTTACTTTAAACCATAAATGAATTTCTTTAATTTGCATATCAAATGTTTTGAATTAGAAGATTGAAAAATTTATGGTTGCATTATATATATAATTTCCTTAATGTACCTATTAAAGAATGTAGTCTTTACATCCATCTGGTGTAGCTCCAAATCATAAGCTATAAGTTCTATAATGATTCTAAAAGAGTCTTTTAAAGAATTTGGAGAGAAAGTCTCTTTATAATCAATGTCTTCCTTTTGAGTGAAATCTTTTACAACTAGATGTACTTTATACCTTTCAATATTGCATTTTGTATCTCTTTTGATTTTAAAAATTTATTTACAACCAATAAGTTTTTTAAAAATTTATTTACAACCAATAAGTTTTACTCCTTCAGGCAATTCAAAAAAATCCCAAACATCATTATCTTTTATTGATTTCATCTCATCTTCCATGACTTTTATACACTTTTAAAAATTAAAATATTATTTGATCTGACTGAATGAGATTGGGACATTTTCCAATCCCATATCAAACTTATGCTCTTGAAGATATATAATATAATCATCTTAAATTGTTATTCTCATTTCCCTTGTGGATCTCCTTAATAGCACTTTAGTTTGAGGTTGTTGTCCTTCTATATGAGTGGGAGATAATTCAAGATTATTTTGATTATCTGATTTTATGATCTGAATAATATCAGACATAGTTACATAATCATATTTAATTATAATAGTAGGAATAATAATATCCCTCCTCAAAATCAAAATCTTTGTGTTTATCACTCCCGTTATATTCAACATCCTCAATAAATTTAGCATTATTCGTCTAAAAAAGAATTTATTTGAGTAATCATAAAATTTAAAACAACTTAATCTTTCAAAGTATCCAACAAAATAATAGCTAATAGTTATTTAGTTTAATTTTCTTTCATTAGGCTTATAAGGTTTAGCTTCAGCTGGACATCCCTAAACATGAAAATGCCTAATACTATATTTATTTTTAGTCTATAACTCATATAGGATTTTAGTCACTATTTTGCTTGGAACTCTATTAAGAATATAAACTGCAGTCTTTAAGGCTTCTCCCCAAAGTGATTCTGGTAAAGAAGAATGACTAATAATACTTTCTAACTATATCATTTAAGATTCTATTTTGTCTCTCAGCTACACCATTTTGACTTGGAGTTCCTAACATAGTGTATTGATGAACAATGTCACATTATGCTAAATATCTCATAAAAGAGTCTGGACGATGTTCACCTGATCCATCATATCTACCATAATATTCACCACCATGGTTAGTTTTGATAACTTTAATCTTCTTACCAAGTTGATTTTTGACTTCAGCTTTGAAGATCTTAAATACATCAAGAGATTCTAATTTTTTATATATTAAGTATAAGTACCCATAACGAAAATAATCATTTATGAAAGTAATAAAATATTGCTGACCATTTCAAGAAGCTATAAGGAATGGACCATAAATATCAGTATATATTAATTACAAGACATTTAAACTCCTTTTGATACATAATTTCTTAATATTTATTTATTTTCCCTTAATACATTCAATATAAAATTTGAAAATTAGTATAATTAAGGAAATCAAGAATTCAATCTTATATAAGTCTTTTAATTTTTTGTTTAGAAATATGTCATAAATGCTTATGCCATAACATAAAGATATTCTCATCAATTAATTTTCTCTTTGCACCAAAATTATTTATATATAAAGTTTTATTTATCTATAAGGAAGAAATATCTAATTTGTATAGATTATCAATCAAAGAACTTATACCAATAGTTTTTTAACACTGAAAGATACTAAAATTTTTATTTTTAAATGAACAAGAGTAACTAGATTTGTCCAAACATGAAATAGAACTTAGAATTCATCTAAATGATGGTACATAAAAAGTCTCACACAAATCTAAAGTACAACCAATTTTAAATAAAATCTATATAAGCCTACAGTTTTAACAGGAGCTTTATTGTCATTTCTCACATAGATGAATCTTTCAGCATCATTTGACACTCTACTCAGACAACCCTATATAATCACACTTATGTGAGTAGTTGCACCTATATCTATCCACTAAGTATGATTGGTACTAAGGCCAAATTAACTTCAGAACAAACAAGATTAAGAAGTTTATCATTTTCATATGAGCTAGTTAGCATATTTTGGATAATCCTTCTTCACATGACCGACCTTCTTACAGAAGAAACAAGTAATAATCAAATCATGTTTCTATTGCACTTTAGGTTGTGAAGTCTCTTTATATGTAGCTTCTTTAACTTTATCATTTCTTTTCCTTTTGGTAACAAAATTGTGAGAAGAAGAAGCTAAGTGAGTATTTTTTATTTTTTTTTTATTTCAATATTTTTTCCTCTTTCACACACTATGTAATAAGCTCATTAAGATTCCATTTCTCTTTTTGAGTATTATAATTTATCTTAAAAGGACTGAATTGTACAGGAAGAGAGATCAAGACTACATGCATAAGAATGTCATCAAACAATTCTAAGTTTAATGCTCTTAGTATTGTAACAAGATTAGACATTTCTATAATATTACTCTTTTATGTTTCTTTATACCTTTATATCGCATTGAAAAAATTTACTAAGAATAGTACTTGTTTCAACCTTTTTAGAACCTACAAAATGGTCTGCTATTTGGCTTAAAAATTTCTTAGCTATTTTTCCTCAGGCATTGCACCCCTAATAATATCCAGAATATAATGCTTCATGATCATAAAACACATGCGGTTTGAACGCTCATACTTTTCAAAATTTGCTCTTTGCTCAATAGTACTTTCCGCAGTAAGGGCAGGAGGTCGTTTAGTCCATATTGCATAGTCTAGATCTATACAGCCAAGAATAATTATAATATGCTCTTTCTATTTCTTAAAGTTAGAGTCATTAAATACTGAAATGTTATTCAAATTGACAGATATTGAATAAATATTAACTGAAAAAGAACAAAAATTAACTTATAATTAGCAACAACATATGGTGGGCCCTTTATAAGATACATAAAACAACATCATAATTTAATCTTTGGATAAAAATTCTAATTTGTAAATGATACTCTTAAAATTATAGATAATACATATTGATAATAAATTATGCAATAATAAGTCTTTCTTTGGACTGATTTACTATATGCATGAATAATTTCAAAATTATTACATATTTATAACTGCTTCTTTAGAGTCCGGCCAAAAAATAATCTTTCTTTGAGCCGATTATTTTTCACATAGACTAGAGATTTTTTTAGCATTATTTAATTAAATTTAAATTAAATAAATTGATCTAATAGTGGTCACTTTGGTGACTTATTATTTCAATTTAATTTAATTCCAAATTAATGAATAATTATATCAAATAAGAAATATTTATTGATAAACTAAATAATAATAATAATAATAATAATAATAAGCATCTCGCATTTGCAAAAAAAAAAAAAAAATTCAATGAATTAACTATAACATGGGGAAAACATTAAATAAATGTCACTGGAAATATATCATAATGATATATTAACAGTTATATGAAACATAATAAAAGGCTAACTCCAATAAAGAATGATAATAAATTCTTATGCAAAGCAAACATTAATTTTGAGATGCATTTTAAACCAGATATCATGTCAAATCAAATTACAGAAATATGACACTAATAAATATAGCCATTCATTAGCACTATTCAATTACATAAACCTTATATATATATCAGTTATAAATAAATTGGAAATTTTGAATTAACTGAAACCATTTTTAAAAAAATGGTTGCGTCGTTTCAAAAAGCATTAATCACAAATAACTGAATCCGATGAATATCGGTTCCTTGTTTAAAAAATTTAAAGGAGAACTTAATTCATTGAGCAATGTAACTTTTCATATTTACATAGCAATAAATTAATAGATTTTGTTAGACCCTTATGCCTCCCATAGATAAGATCTTATAACTCCCTCGTGCTAACATATTAGAAAATATACCCTCATAACTTCTAAATGCTTTGCACGTTAGATATTTAAAAAATTAGACCCTTATAACTCTTCGTGCATTTATCACATCAGAACTTCCTCTAATATCAGATCTCCTCAGAATAACACATTTCAAATAGAAAGCTATTAAGTAAAAGTTTTATGGGTATATATTTATCCTCATTTTTACTTTGTTAAATTATAACTAAAATAAACAAATTAAAATTTTTTATAATCTTAAAAACTAGGATAGGTGAAATGGGCCCACAGTAGATAATGGACAACTAAAATTTTGATTTAGGTCCGACAACAAAAAATGGATTGGAGTTGCCAAAAATTACACTCTCTTTCTAAACTCTCCCCCCTCTCTCTAAATGGATGAAAGGGAAGTTAGTAATCCTTTATAAATGAGAAATTATAGGAAATGGTATTTTTATAAAAAATTTAACCTATCATCATAGTGCTCTACCCTATAACACACAACACTCTTCATTCTGAGAGCCCAACATAGCATCACCCGATCCCAATGCCACAACGTTAGTTATTTTTCTTAAAAAAATGCTAGAGACCTATTCAACCCTCTTAGGCCTTTGAACGATCAAGATTGCTCAAGCAAAGCCTTTGATGGCTACTAATTGGAGGGAACAGCTCATGGAACATCCCTTGAGCCCAATAGATGGTTTGAGGCCTTAAAGGGCCGTGAGTTTGGCTCATGTCATGAAGGAACCACTAGGGGTCAATTTTCACCTACTCCGGCCTCCATTTGCCACTGCCTGAGGGGATGATGTTGAAAGTTACCTAGAAGTTTTCTAAACTTAATGCATGAGTCAAATTAGGTCTCATGAAAACTAATTGAGCAATGTGGCTTATAAAGGAGGTTTCAGGACAATTTGGGCTAGCTTAGCCTTTAACCCAAGTCAAATCGGGGGTTGGGAAGACCATGGCGGGTGAACATGACCTTAGGATATCCAATGAAAGTGTCAATTTAGCTTGGTGAAGCCTAGATTGGAAGTTGGTCAAAGGCAAGATGATTTTGAGCACTTTTGGTTAGCCCAATTCATGTCCCACGTAGACCCAAGGGTTGGGCTACTTAGGGTAGGTACAATGGGTCATGATGTACCTAATACTAGCATTGGTTTGATTCAATTTAGCTTAGGTTGAGATTTAACTCAAGGAAATAACCTCTTGACCACTTTGGGTTGAGCCATATGGCTAGCCCAAGTTAACTCAATGAATGGGTCTCCTATGGGTCGCTTCTAGAGACCTAATAGGTCATCCTAAGGGTTCAAATTGGTTTGGAAATGCTTAGAGCATTGGATTTGGCTTGGATTTAAGTGTAAGGTTGTTTGGTTAAAAAAGGTTGACTTGGTCAACCAAGTTTGATCAAAGATTGGGTTAGGTCTAATAAGTTCAAAATAATATTTTAAATGTAATGGAAGTGGTCTCTTGCAATAAGAAGGTCTATGAAACCCTTTAAATTTTCAAGATTTTTTTTGTTGACCTAGAAAAGTCTAAATCACAAATAATCTTCGTCAAAATATTTATAAAGTTGTGTTTTAGCTTCTCTAATTTTTTTCCTAATTTTTGGACACTGCCGAAATTTCTTGAGAAATCAGCTCATGTTAGTACAAGTGGGGTTTTGGGGACCGTCAAGTGTTCGTTTTGCAAACTGATTTTATCATAATTTTTTAAATAAAATTTGCTAATTTATGAATATTTTTCTGTAATTTTTGGAATTCCTAAAAGAATTTTTATGAATTTTCTATTTAAAATTAATTATAATAATATTATTATATATTATTTAATAAAGAAAAAGAAAGTATCTCATTCCACTTTTTAGGTTATTAAATATCCCATTTCATTTTTCTTTCCCAAACGTTAACAAAGAGTTTTTTGGGAAAAAAAAAATAAGAGAAAGAGAAGAGAGAAAAGGAGAAATATTGGGTTTTGGGTGACTTTGGTCCATTTTTATCCGTCGACGCAGTTGGGAAAGTTGTTCATCTCGTGGTATGATACATTATGCCTATCTCAATTTTTTAAAAATGTGAATGTTTTGGCAAATATTTTGATTAAAATTTTGTATCCATTAACAAAAAATAAGGATATCTTTGCACTTGTAAAACTTTCAACGTGTAATTTTTTGTATGTTATAGATATTATGATTATATACATTTTGAATATTTTTTGTAAATTTTTAATCGAGGATTTTGAAATTTATAGGATTTTTAGTGAATTAAAAATTATCGATATGTTAAAAAATAGTGTTGTGTACAATAAAAGTCTTAAAATGTTTTTTGACACAATCACTAGTAATTTAGTGATTTTTTGAAAATGTGCATTTTTGTCTAGTTGAATTTTCTGTTGTCTACCGTTATACAATATTGTGATATTTTGATACATGCGCAATTAATCTTTAATTATTATAATGTGATGATATATGTGCATATATGATTAAATTATATCTGTTGGGAGCCATAAGAGGCCAGAATCCCTTGAGATTTTGTTTGTATCAAGGAATTGCTGGGAGTTATAAGGGGCTAGAATTTTTTGAGATTCTACCTGAGATATGTATATCTGATATATTATGGTGCTATAAGTACAAATAAAAAAGGAGTCATAAGGGGTTATAATCTTTTGAGATTATGTCTGGGTCCAAGAAATATGATTTGATCCACTCTGTGATATTAATGTCAATTTATTCATTTGTTCTATGTTGTTATTTGAATTATAAAATAACTGCTATGCATTTATTACATTTTACAGTTTTGTGATTCTCAGTTTAGTGATTTATTTAAATTATAATTAACTACTTTTAAATATTAATCAAAATATTTGATAAAAGAATATTTGAAAATTTAGATTGGTTTGTGTGGCTTACTATGCTGTTGTAGCTCACTATGGTTTTATTTCTGAATTTCAGGATCCGAGAAGGAGAAAGAGGTTGTTGACTAGCTGTTAAGGATCAGATCTGAGGTCATATATATTTTATTATTTTGATTTTTATATAGTCATGACAAGTTTAATTTTCAGTTATGTAGCTCTTGCCTATAGCCATGTACTATAGTGTATATATTTATTTTGATAAATAAAAGAAACTTTATGGATGAGTTTTTTAGTAATTGAATATTTTATTAGCTTTGTAGTTCATCATTTATTTCAATGAATATTGATAGAAAATCTAAAATAATTCTAAAATTAGATCTTGGGATATGCCTATCACAGCTTAGCACGATAAGACTTATCTTGGTTAGGTTGGGTTGTGACAAGATATAAGTGGTATTAGAGCAATAGTTTTAGAATTTAATTGCAAAATAGAACTATAGGAATTGATCTGTAAGTCTAGTGGGGTAGTTTCAAGTCTGTCTGAGTGTTCATTCTTTTTGTTTTATGTGTATGTGTATTCAGTTGCATATTCTGTGTGATTATGGATCAACCAGACCCAGATATAACCGATGGACAGAGTGCCAGTCATGTAGCTCCTATATATAGTTTTATTCCAATAGTTGGTTTAGATGCAGTTTCACAGTTTGCTATATTGATAACTTAAATGATGGGTGAGACACAGAGCAGGGTTCCTGTTGTTAGATCTAAAGAGGTAGACATACATCAACATACATTTTAGATATTAAAGCCTCCAAGATTGGAGGGTATGTTGGTGAAATTTTGAAAACATGTTTGAAAACTTGATTTTTTTTGGGAATTTTAGAATTAAAGTTAAATTTTCATTCTAAAATTGAACAACCCATCCGAAAAGATATATCACCTTAGGAGGTGAAAATAAACTTTCAAAACGGGGTTCAAATTTAGAATTATGAATCACATCTTGAATATTATGACCGGATGCTAAAGAGAACCTCATATGGCCCCGGAGGACCAAGAAGAGGCTTAGCTAAATATCCGGCTATAAGATTCAAGAAGTGTGATCATAAAGTTCATATCTGAAATTTTATCAAGGAAAGATATATCTTCCAAAGGGAGAAAATAACATTCAATGATAATTCTTCAAATATGATAATAACGATCGCTAATGTTCTAATCTTCCTAAAAAAATCAATTTAAATTTTGAAAATCAGGTGTGTGTGATTCTAAATCTCCTATGAGCGCAAGCCCTCATAGTTAATTACATCGTAGGGAGACAATCCCCTACGAAAACTCTCGATTAAAATAATGACAAAATTTCATTGGATTTTTTAGGAGTGATGTAAAAAACAGGTGAATTTTGGAAGCTCGAAAGGGAATAGGCCAAAATTGAGCAGTTATTATCGAAATCAAGGGAAGAAAGGTAGAGGACACTTTGATATTCCAGAACCATTCGAAAGTGTCCCAACATAATCTAAGTGTTGGGCTTTATATTTTAGGATTGAAAAAAATTTAATTAGAGTTGAACATTTTATTAGAAATTTGAGATTATATTCCCGGAGGTTGTGGTCTTATAATTAAAGATTTGCCCTGGATCCTAAATCTAAATTTTGACATTAGACCACAGTCGTCCAAACCTAACTAATGCAGTACAAGGTCTGAACTTACCCCGTCCTAGATTGGGGAGCCAGCTAAACACCTAGTCGATTTGAAATAGATGAATCCGATCTTTTATGAAAGTGGTGGAGACGTTTTATTTAATGTTTTGGAGAATTGAGGCCGACATCTAGATATTTTCCTAATTGCCTCTTTGACTTATGTTGGGTACAAAAATGCTAAGGATTAATGTAATTAAAATTTTTTTACTCTCTTGAATATGTTTCTAATGCAATGCATGCTAGTTGACAACTTCAAATCAAATATGCTTAAAATTTTGAAAAAAATGTCTTAGAAAATAATTTTTTAGAAGACTAGGCTTCCCCAGGTCCGGCACCTCATCATCATAGGTCAGACTATCCGGACTCTACCTGCAGGCGGGGAAGGGTCTAAAATAAGGAGAGTAGTGCATAAATATGCATGC
Source organism: Dendrobium nobile (assembly GCA_022539455.1). NCBI lineage: Eukaryota > Viridiplantae > Streptophyta > Magnoliopsida > Asparagales > Orchidaceae > Dendrobium > Dendrobium nobile. Next base: position 52,758,025 of record CM039726.1, read on the forward strand.
GACCCCAGGGGTCGATCCCCGGCTAATTCCCTAGATTCGTTATCTTTTTATATTATTTAGACTCACTAAATTTTTAAACTTTAAAATATTGAGTATAAAACTTTTCACACCACGTATCCTGGTGAAAATAAAAGCTGTACACAAACACAAAAAAACTAAGAAAAGTAGGTAATTCTATGCGCAATCATTTTAACACATCAAATATAAATGAATTAATTATTAAATATTCATAGAAAAATTTCCATGCTTATTACAAACCAAAGTTTTATTGAAAATAAAGTGGCTGGGCACCACTAACAACAACCAGGATTGTAAACCTAGTAGAGACGCAAGTGATTTAGAGTGGGATACTCTTTGTCTTCAAATATTCAATCTTGTTCTCCTTCGGGCTCTTCTTCGGGCTATTTGGATCTTTGTAGTAGGCTACCCAAATGGATAAGAGGGCACTTCCTTTAAGGGGAATGCCACTCTTTCCTCTTTGGATAGGAAAGAAGTGATCCAAATTTGGATCTCCAAATAGAAAAGAACCACTCCCCTAAGGGGTTTCCTTTTCTCTTTGGAGTCCAACCTTTGGACCTATGTATCCCAACTCAAAATCCTACTTTCATAACATTTAACACTTGCTCAAATTACATTTGTATAAAATCAAAATTCTAGACTCTCCTGCAGGGTTATCATAAGCAGATAATGAATCAAAAGCATTTATTCCCAAGCAGTTATATATGTGTAGAAAAATAAATAAACACACTAGCCACGCTCTTTTTATTATTTGGGAGCTTTAGCAGCTGAAGCACATGTGCAAGCATTATTATAATTAATTTTTTTTATTTAGCCCCCTTTTTCATCGCCCTGCATGAGCGTGGCCACATACAGAAAATTGTGTGAACATCCAGATCATTTCTATCCTAAGGGTAATCTAGTCATCAAACACATCAATCATCCATAGAGTACAGTAAAAAAAGGTAAACAAACACAATAAGACAATATCATCTACAACATGTAGTAAAAGCATGAAAAATTTGGCACACAACAGTAAAGTAAATACCGGCCTAACCTAGATCTAGAGTTGGTTGTCCTAGTAAATCATCTAAAGTGTGTGTAACAGGTCGTGTGGCTGGGGTAGATCCTAAGTTGGGTGATTAGTTAATTATAGTTGTCTAAAGATCTGATTTTGTTAAGGCTTAAGAGAATATTTAAATTAGAGTTTAGGTATTAGTGTATTAAGGATTTATTTAAATATATTTTAAAGGTTGGATGATTACTACCTTTGTTTCACACCGAGGCCGTGAAGTTTATTTCACCTTCCTTGGGGCTAAGTTAATAGTCTCGTAGGCCTGTGTTACCTAGTAGTAATCAGGGTTGATTAGGTTAATTTAAGTTGGTTGGAACTAAAGAAGTGGATTAATATTAAAGAGAGTTGAATATTGATTTTAAAAGATTGGTTGAGCATTTTATTAATCAAATAATGAAATTTTGGAGTTTAAATAAATTAATGAATTTTTAGGGATCATCTAAATGCACTAACTAAGGGGTAAAAATTTGACTTTTAAAGTTAGAAGGAAATTTAAAAGTTTCAGATTTTTAACAAATAGTAGACCTTTTGATGAGTTGTTAGACTTGTAGCACACTCAAATTAGAGTTTTCTATGAAAAGTTATGAATTATCGAAGTTTTGACCCGATTTTAACTTGAGTTGACCAAAATGTTGACTTTTTGACTTTGACTTAATCTTGGAGGTTTTAAATTTTTAAAAACTACTAGACCCTAAACGGAGTTGAAAGACACTAAGTTTGACCAATTTGAGTTTTTCTGTAATTAGTTATGAATTTTGAAAGATTTGGTATTTATTGGAATTTTAAAATCTACTTAGTTAGTAGGGTTTTGGGACTTTTAATCCAAATCAACTCCAAACCTCATGGAATCACCCCCAAAGGTCAGGAATGTCCCAAAAAAGGTGTTTCTAAGTGTTTAGAGTTTATTTAGATTTTTTAATTAATTTATTTAATTAATTGTTCACTTTTATTTGAAATTTAATTAAGGGTTCACTCAAGGTGATCTTATTATTCCTAGGTAGAGGACTGTGTTCTGGTCAATTTGAGACATTATTCATATTTTTTGGAGTTAATATGGATTTACTATATTTTTTTGAATTTTTTGGGTCCTTTAAGGGGCAGAATTTTGACAAAGGAAATTTTCTATCTTAGTGACCTCCAATTTTTAGTGAAATCTAAAGCTAAGGCACCTGATATCACTATGCTTACTATATTTAATTTTCACCCCTATTGGGTGTGTGTACAAGGCCCTAGGAAATTTTTAAGTTTTCTAGACACTTTCATAATTATTTTCCTTAGGTGTCTCTACTATTCAAATATGCTTGAAATTTGGTTTGTCTAACCCTGACATACATGCAATCATACCACAGGAATATCACAGCAAATTACTAAAACCCTAATGAGTTATGAATTTACAAAATTTGGGGTCCAAAATTAGCCCCTTGGCTTAAAAATTAATATCACAGAAATCCTTTGGGTATCTGACCCTACAAAAATTACTAAACATGCCTAAGATACCCAATAATCTTCCACTAAATGTTGGGCTCCGATTTACCACAGGATATCGAGAAAAATACAAAAAACTAATTTCAAACATGCTTAAATATCTCACATTCCAGTGTACAAATCAATTCAAAATTAATTTTATTCAGTACTAGATAAAATACCCTTTCAAACGAGCCCAAGAACATCAAATTTGGTGGAAAATTCGATTTAATATGAATTTTAAAAGATTTAGGTATTTTTTTGAATTTTTAAACCCAGTTTTAGTCAAATCAGCCGCCGACGCCAATTATTGGCTGCGGTGACGTGGCGGCGCGACATGGTGGCACGTGTCGGGTCCTGAACGGACCACTTAACCACGTCCTAAATAAGACGGATCAATGGCTAGATGGCTGCCACGTGGCCCCCATGACCGCAGAAGGAGTCGCGTTCGATCCCAAGGGAGAACCACACAGATTGGGGGGGGGGGGGGGGGGGGAGGGGGGTACGTGGCAGATCCTGGGCCACCCGATCGCTCTAAAGGCGCGATCGGATGGCTCTGGTCGAACTATAGTAAAAATAGTTCAAAAGGTCATATCTTTCAAAATACTTGACGAAATCACATGAAATTTGAACTGTAACCAGAGGGCAACATGATCTTGCAATGCCTGGAGTTTAGAGGCTCCATGCATTGCAAAATTTGAATAGTTTCACATTTAATTTTAAACTAAAAATGAAGACATCTTACGTTCTATCCAACAGATTTTTGCGATCTTGGGCTCTTTGAACTTGTAGATTGTCCACGCTCAAGTTTGTAAAAGACTTCGAAGAATTTTGATGGCTGGATTTGAAGATATTGAAAAGAGATGGTGTTTCTCTCTCTTGTCTCACTTTCTTCAATGAAATGATGGATTTTGTGGTGGAAAAGGTTGGGGAAGGCCTTGAATGGACTTGGAGGTTGCTGGAGAGTATGGGAAGCTCTTGGAGAGTGTTGGGGCTACTGAATTTTTGGAACTTTAGAGAAAATGAGCTCTAGATGATGGGTTAGGGTAAGTTCTCCTACCTTAAGCCTTTGTTTTTTTAATTGAATGGCTAGGATTCAATTAGGACATGATTAGATGAGTGCCATGTGTCCCATGAGCAGCCCAAATCAAGGAAAGGCTGGTGGTTTGAAGGGAGTTTGCCTTGAGCCAAGAGAGGTGACCCACATGCCTTTTCCCTCTTTTGGCTAAACCAAGCCATGGCATGGTTAATAGAGTTGGTTTAGGGATGAATTAGGGAGGAAAAAAGCATATTTTCATCAGCCAAAAGGAGATTTTGGCTTGGAAAATCAATTTGCTTTATGGGATGATGACGTGGCCAAGACATAGTCTCATTTCAAGGATTATTTTTGACCCATTGACTCGTTGAACAATCAATGGTGACTAGGATGTGGATGAGGGAGCTCAAGAGTGTTACAAGACATCATGCCAAGGAATTTGAAGTCAAGGGTTTAGAATTGAGAGCAAATGCATGATATTTGAAGGGTTTTGACCTCTTCAAATTCATTGACCAAGTCAACCCAATGAGGTTTAACTTAGATGAATTTTGGATATGTCAAGGGTGTATAGTGGATTGATTTTGATGGGTTAAATTGATCCAAAGTGGCTTGAATGGTCAAAATTGATAAGTATTGGGTTAAAGGGTTGATTTGGTCAAGCATATTTGACTTAGTCAACCTGGTTAAACCATGCGTTGAGTTTAGGTTGAATAAATTCAAATGGGTATTTTGAGGTCAATGGAAGTGATTTCGTGCATTAAGGAGGTCATTTGGGTTGAAAATGAACGTTTAAACCTATTAAGGGTATTTTGGTCAACCATGGTTGACTTGGTCAACAGGGTTGACCTGGGGGTTATGATTAGGATCAGCAAATTTGAAATGATATTTTGAACATATTGGAAGAGGTTCCAAGGCAAGGCGAGGTCATTTTGGTCAAAATGACCATTTTGCCCCTTAGGGGACCTTTAGGTTAAATTAGGTTGATCTGGTCAACAAGGTTGACCCTAGGCTTGGAATTGGGTCGAATAGGTCCCCAAAATTATTTGAAAATATTTGGGGAAGGTTTCAAAGATGGAAGGTTAAATCGAGTTAAGTTTAGGCCAAAGTCCAAGAATCCCCTTTAAGGGCATTCTGGTCATTTTAAACATGGGTCCATTCTAGGTCTAACTGAACCCATAAAAATGTAGATCAATGCTTAAAAAATCAATATCACAGTCTTGGGAGTGATCAAAGAGTTTGGAGGGAGCTTTAAGGTCAAATTCCATTGGGTGGAAAGCCCAGTGGCATGGATCGTAAATATTTGAAGGTTTTGCAACATTCAGAATTGAATTTAGTTAATGGGGTTAGAAACCTCAGATTAAGCTCAAACTTGGAGGGATAGTACTAGTGACATGTCTTGTTCAAATGCAATTAACAAATATTGAATCAAGAGTCAATTGATTGGGTTTCAAGGTGGTATAAGAATCACCTAAAAGGGGATTATGGACCTAAGTCCTTAACCTTAGATTTTGAATTTGGAATGAATCAATATCTGAATTGAGCCTAAGGTCTGGGGACTAGGAAGGTCCTATGGTCTAGAGTCCAAATAGTCCTAAGGTCCAAAGCTCAGGTCAAAAGTGACCTCATACAAAAATGAGGCAACAAATGGACACCCAATGTGTATAGTAGAAGGAACTTCTGCTGCACACATTGGTGTTGACCAAATGAAAAGCTCAAATAGGATTCTGGAGGTCTAAGGAAGGGCATCACCCAACCTTAGGTATATAGGATGCTGATAGAAGACTTATACATAATAGACGAATAAATTGAGATGATCATGAGGGGAGGGAACTTTCCCCATATAGAGGACCGAATCTGGTGGACTAGGATGGTGCCACAAAGGGCGTATTCCACCACTAATCCCCGAGTCAAATGCCAAGATGGTGCCATAGAGGGCGTGGCATACTCCAACACTAGCGAGTGTGAATCAGGATAGTACCACGAAGGGCGTACTCCACCACTAGTTCCCAAGTCAAATGCTAAGATGGTGTCACGGAGGGCGTATTCCATCACTAGTAAGTGTGAATTAAGATGGTGCCATGAAGGATGTACTCCACCACTAGTTCCCAAGTCAAATGCTTGGATGGTGCCACGGAGGGCATACTCCATCACTAGTGAGTGTGAATTAGGATGGTGCCACGAAGGGCGTACTCCACCACTAATCCCCAAGTCAAATGCTAGAATGGTGCCACGGAGGGCTTACTCCATCACTAGTGAGTGTGAATAAGGATGGTGCCACGAGGGGCATACTCCACCACTAGTTCCCAAGTCAAATGCTAGGATGGTGCCACGGAGGGCGTATTCCATCACTAGTGAGTGTGAATCAGGATGGTGCTATGAAGGACGTACTCCACCACTAATCCCCAAGTAAAATGCTAGGATGGTGCCATGGAGGGCGTACTCCATCACTAGCGAGTGTAAATTAAGATGGTGCCATAAAGGGCGTACTCCACCACGAAACCCCAAGTAATGCTAGGATGGTGCCACGGAGGGCGTACTCCATCACTAGTGAATGTGAATCAAGATGATGCCACGAAGGGCGTACTCAAATACTAGGATGGTGCCATAGAGGGCGTACTCCATCAATAGCGAGGGTGAATTAGGGTGGTGCCACGAAGGGCGTACTCCACCACTAATCCCCAAGTAAAATACTAGGATGGTACCACAGAGGGCGTACTTCATTACTAGCGAGGGTGATCCCAAGGAAGGGAACGACACAACCTCGAGGAGAAAAAAAATGTAGATTAGAATGTTCAGAAGCATAAGAATGTGTGTCGAACTAGTTTAAATTTATAAAAGAAAGAAGAACAAAAGTTTTATTGATATGATAAAATGAGCTACATCAAGCATAGTACTTCTTGAGGAAATGCCCATTGACAGGCAATATTGGGTGATTTCCATTACAATCCACTAACTGATATGAGCCTCCTTCGTAGACATTCTCTACAATGAAGGGTCCTTCCCAAGTTGGTTCAAACTTCCCGCCGATCTTGTGATGGGCTATGATAGGCCTCCGAAGGACCAAAATAAAGTCCTCTACTTGGAAGGTCCTAGGTCGCACTAACTTATCATGAGCCTGAACCATTTGGGATTTATACAACTTTAGACTTTATTGAGCTTGGAGATGCGCTCTTCAAGGCCTTCGAGTTCTTCTAGTCGGAGTTTTGCATTTTGCTCATTTGTGATTTGATTTTGAATTATGATTCTGAGCGACGGAAATTGTATTTCCAAGGGTAGAATGGCCTCGGACCCATACACTAGTGCAAAAGGAGTGGATTGGGTTGGGGTTCTATAAGTTGTCTTATAGGCCCATAGAGGTTCCACCAACCGCTCATCCCATTGTCGTTTGTTATCATTAAGGGTCTTTTTAATAATTTGCACCAAGGTCTTGTTGAAGGCTTCCGCCAACCCATTAGCCCGAGGGTAATAAATCGTGGAGTATCTCCAATCAATGTTATGACATTTTACAAAACTATTGATCTTCGTGGACTTGAATGCGGACCCATTATCGAATATGATTATACGAGGTACACTGAATCAATATACGATATGATCATGAAAAAACTTTAAGATATGGTGGGATGTTACGTTGCGCAGGGGAATTGTTTCTGCCCATTTTGAAAAGTAATCAGTCGCAGCTAATATGAAACGATGACCTCTCGAGGAAGGAGGGTCAATCGACCCGATAATATATGTACCCCAACTTTCGAAGGGCCACGAAGCTATCATGGGGTGTAACACATTAGGCGGCTGATGTAGAACCACACCATGAACCTGACATTGATGATAACTTTTCACGATATTAATGCAGTCATCAATCATCGTTGGCCAGTAGTATCCAAGTCTCATGATTTTTAATTTCATTTTTGGACCTGATTGTTGAGCACGACATAGCCCAACATGGACTTCGTTAACGATCTTCAGGACTTCTCGTTTGTCTAAACAACGCAGCCACATCTGATCGAATGATCGACAGTACAACGCATTATTGACTAGTGCATATGATAGGGCACATTTCTTAACCTAATTAGAGAGAGATTTATCCTAGGGAAGTTTTCCCTCTTGAAGGTAATCTATTAATGGTTGCCTCCAATCGCCTTCTTCATCAGTTGTCGAAGAGGCATAAAGGATCTGAAGAGGTTACTTGTTGATGTATTCCAAATCTATAGGGGAGAGGACTTTGTGACCCTGAATATCTATGGCAATGGAAACATCTTTTTGACATGCAAACTCCTTTGCAAGCTTTGCTAAGGCATCCGCCACAATATTTCCATGGAGAACCCTGTACAGAGTTACGATAGGAATTTGTTCAAGCAAGTGGACTGTGTACTAATGGTATTTTAAGAGATTATGATTCAGGACCATATAGGTTCCTGAGACTTGGTTAATCACCAGTTGAGAGTCGCCAAAGATCTTAATCACTTTAATCTCCATTAAGATTATAAGTTCCAAACCAGTTATCAGAGCTTCATATTCAACCTCGTTATTCGTACAAGGTTCTGATAAATGGTAGGAAAAGTGCATCATTCCCTCTCCGATGTTATAAAAATTAAGGCTACTCCTACCTTTTCGGGGATTGCAGATTGTTAGGTTGCATCCTGGTGAGAGGATGCTGCACTGTCAAAATACAACTCCTAGAAGAAATCCTCAGATTCCCTTAAACTCATTATTTGTTCATCAGGTAAATCATCATTCAAAGGAGAATCCGCCGGTAGCGGGTGTGCTGCCAGGAAGTCGGCAATGGCCTGCCCTTTTACAGCACGGAGGAAAATGAAAGTAATTTCAAATTGGAGTAATATCATAGACCATCGAGCTAGGCGTCCTGACAATGTAGGTCGGGTCATAAGATATTGTAAAGGATTAACTCTAGAAATTAAACTGATCGAGTGGGAAAGCATGTAATGCCTTAATTTTTGGGCTGCAAAAACCAAAGCAAGATAATGCTTTTCAATTGATGGGTATCAAATTTCAATAGGCAAAAGTCTTCAACTAAGGTAATAGAGAGCATTCTCTTTTCCTTCTTCATTGACTTGAGCTAATAAGTCACCTAAGGATTTATCTATGGCCGCAATGTAGAGGATCAAAGGTTTTCCTGGAACCGGGGCTGCTAGAACTGGTGGGTTAGAAAGGTATTGCTTAATATCATTAAAGGCATTCTGGCACTTCTCGTCGCATACGAATTTAGTGTCTTTCTTAGCGATGACAGAGAATGGTTGACATCTCCTAGAAAGGATGGAAATAAACCTCTTTATATATGCCAACCTACCTTGAAGAGACCTTAACTGAGTAAGGCTCCAAAAAGGAGGTGGCATATCTAAGATAGCTTCAATTTTGGCAGGATCAATTTCAATTCTACGGTGCCTCACTACGAATCCTAAGAATTTACCTGAAGTGACACCAAAAGCACACTTCAAGGGATTTATTTTTAAATCGTAGCGACGCAATCATTCAAAAAAAAACTCTCATATAGGCGAGCCTCTTTGAATTTAGTCTTGACAACCAAATCATCAATATAACATTCAACTTAATTATGGATTAAATCATCAAAGATATGGGTCATGGCTCGTGGGTAGGTTTCTCCAGAATTTTTTAGGCCAAATGGCATTAACTTATAATAAAAGATTCCTATGGGAGTTTTGAATGCAGTACTTCTCTCATCTTCTAGGGCCATCTTGATTTGGTTATAACCGGATGAGCCATCCATAATGGAGAAAACAATATGTGAGGAGACAATGTCCACTATAAGTTCAGGTATAGGCAAAGGGAATTCATCCTTGGGACATGCCTTATTCAGATCCCTATAGTCGACACAAATTTGGATTTGACCATTTTTCTTTTGAACTGGCATGACGCTGGCCACCCAAGAGGGGTATTGTTCCTCTCGAATGAATCTGGCATCGGACAATTTCTTAATCTCGTAAATGACTTGTTGTTCGATCTCTAAGCGCATGCGCCGAGGAGCTTGTTTGATAGGAATGGCATCATGTCGAAACCCAAGTTTATGGACTGCTACGTCAGCGATAAACCCAACATTTCATCATATGTCCAGGAAAAGTAATCCCTAAACTCAGATAACAACTAAATCAAATCCTGAGATTCACCCTCACACAGTAAGGTGCTAATAAAAGTGAGTGAGGGTCATCGTCAGTTCCCAGGTTAATTTCTCTTAATTCGTCAACTATCGACTTAATTTTCTCTTTAAATTTAGGGGGCACATCCCGAACTTGAAGTTCATCAGGATCATCCAAAGTCTCCAAACAGAGCCCATCGAGGGGACCGATGGCATCTGTTGGGACATTTTGAGATTCAAGATGGTTAGTTATCATTATATAATATTCATCGTCATCAAATGAACTAACGATTCCAAAGCCAATATAGTGTTAGATTTTTCTTAATTTTAGTTTGCCAAATATTCTCATGGTACCTGGCTTGACCCTTAGTCCACAATACGGTACGAGACCTTTGGAGAAAGAATTCTTTACACAAACAAGGAAGTAGCCAAAAGGTAATTCCATTAATTGATTAAAATCTGCCTCTTCAAGGGTTACATCACCTTCGTCCCTTGTAGAGGAGGAGCCAGGAAAGAATTTCTGGACTTTCTTTACTTCACCATTCAGGTTGGGGGCCACTTTAACCTCTAACCCTGCAATCCTACCAGCCGATAGTGGGGTCAGGGAAAGAGCCTCAATCCTCCTACTAAGCTTTTCATACATAGTTAATTCAGGCTCGTCACTTCTAACTTTTGAAACATCTATCTCAGGGTCACAGTCGTGGTCTAAAGTGAGATCAAATTTTGGAGAAACATTTTTGTTCTAATAGTCGAAAGGAATTGCAACACCAACACCCTGATTTTCTAGTTCACCATCAGAATCTAATTCCAGATCAATATATATGGGTGTTGTTCTCCTTTCTAATGAAGCACGGCCCGACCACATGCCCTTAGAGCCATCATCCCATCTCTTTGAAGTAACGTGTTTGGAGCCTAAGGATAATGATATCAAGGTCGTCTTCATTATTTGACTCTATAATTTCTTAATTTTCATCTTCATATTTTTCTTTTCCTTTTTCTTGCTTGGAACTTTGTCCGACCATTTTCTCCTTAATTTTGATCTCAAGCTTAGAGTGGGATGAGGATCCTTCATGTATAAAATATGCAGCATCTTCATAGATCCCGATCACTTGAATCGAGAATGGTTGCAAATAACCCCTAATCACATGTTTAATATCATCTCGTTGGTACTTGACGCACTAGTGTAAGGTAGATGGAACCATTCTGTACTCATGAATCCAAGTTCTACCTAGAAGGGCATTAAAAGATGTTGCTGAATCAATTATATGAAACTTAGCCTCAGTTTTGAGTTATCCTATCTCTAAGAGTAGAGTGGTTGAACATAAAGCCCTCTCGCCCTTTTCATTGAACCCACGAAGCACCAACTTGTAAGTTGAAAGCTTGCTAGTATCAATTCTAAGGTAAGCGAGGGTCTTTATGTTCATTACGTTGACCGATGCACCTGTATCAATGGGACTCTTGATAACTTAAAATTTCCCACATCTACAGTAATATAGAGAGGGCGATTGTGGTCAACAATTCCCAAAAGTAGGTCTTCATCTGAAAAAGTTACTCCAGGGACCTCTTTGAAGTAAAGTGCCTCATCTTTTAAAGTTGATGCCAATTGAGCTAAGAAAATCTCAGGGTCGAGGTGTGCCTTGATTAAAGACTCTCTCATTTCTTTGGAAAGGAGGGCATCATAAATGCTCAATTTAGCTGGCAACTTCCTAAGATGAGCCAAGACGTTATAATCAACCTTAGGAATAACAGACTCAAAACCCGGAGGAATTAAAGGGAATTTGGGTTGCTAAGGAGAGTTTGGATTTAGACCTTCAAAGATGGGCTGCTTGTCTTTATCTTGGGGGGGAATCCTAGGGGGTAATACTTTACCTCCGTGGAGTTGTACTTGCTCGATATCCTCAGGAGGGTAAACTAAAGCGGTGTCTACGCTCACCATAGGCATCAGATCATCATTTCCTGATAAGGAGTCAGAATCTAAAAATTCTATCATGATAGGACTCCCCTTAAAATCAATTTGGGGGAAGTCACTTTCTGATAAGGTTTTCAATTCGACGTCTTTTTGAAGGGTCGACTCAGGAGGGTCGGGTTGTTCAACATTCAGATTAATCTCACCAGAATTTTGATTTAAGAAAGAAGGATCATCAACTTGCATTTTAGATTTGTTGTTAATCATCAAGATATAGGTAGAAGAATATTTTTTATTCATCTTTTGACCCTTTGCCTTCGATGGGGCAAAGTAAAAGTTAGATAACATAAGTGAGGAAAGGGTTTTTAGACCACCATCCGCCACTTGGATACATCTTTCATCAACACACTTCCTCTCTATAAAGTTATCTCTCTTTTCTTTTTTATGTTTTACAGTAGTTCCTATGACTACTGGAGAGGGAAGCGGCTCAACATTCTCCTGCGAAGCGTCCAGTTCAATCTCTCAAACTGGGCCCTAGGCTATCGTAGTTGGCTGCTGAGAAAGACGGAAAGACTTGTTAATCGACTTTTTAAATGCCCGAGACAAAGCAATGTCCCAACCATCTTCAATAGAAATAGGAGAGTTAAGGAGATAACCTGAGATACTTTGATTGAAGCCTTTTCTGGATCTACCAAATACTCTTTAGGAATTATAATGTTACCTTGAGTGTAGTTCCTCTTAAGCCAATCTTTAAACACAATACAATCCTCGAGTGGGTGACTAAGCATTCGGTGGTATGGACAGTATTTAGGATCTTCTTTCTTGTTCTCATCCTCTGGTCTCCTAGCCTCTGGCAACTGAAAATCTAGTTTTTTTAACAAACTCTTAAAGATCTTCCTCACCGACTCCCTTTTAAATGGATAAGGTTTTGCCAATCTCTCTCTAAAAGGGATGTAGGGAGGGTCTCTAGCAAACTGAGGAGCTATCTGAAATGGCTTTTTCTGAGGTGGTTGTGGCGGTGGAGGAGCACTGTGCTAACTAACAACTGGCCTCTTGCCTTTATTGACTGCTGAGACCACGACCTTCTTTTTAAAAGATTTTACCAACTAAGGACCCTTCTTTTCCTCAGGCTGCTCCCGTAAGAATAACATCCTAGGAGCCTCTTCCTTCGGATTGCTAGTCTTATTTAGAAGTTTTTCAAAAGTTTTTATAGTGAAACCCTTTAGGAGAAAAGCAACCGATCCGTGGATATTTTTTAGAAGAATCTCCATGGCATGTTGCTCTTGCAACTGGGGTTCACAGTTCATCGAGAGGTTTCGCCACCTCAAGATGTACTTAATTAGAGACTCTCCCGGCTTTTGCTTTTCAACAACAAGATCGCCCACCGTAGTGCGCTGCTGCGCTCTAGAAAATCTCTTTAAGAAGAGGTTTTCTAGTTCGTTAAAGGTTTTTACTGAACCGTTGGGAGGATCGGCGTACCATTCAAAAGCAATGCCATAAAGACTACTTACAAATTGGCAAAAGAGTAGAGAATCTGACCCTCCTATGCTGCAATAAATTGCTCGAAAGTGGGCCAGATGATGTCTCGAGTTTTCAATTACGGTAAAAATTTTAAATGATGGTGGCACAAAGCTTTTCGGGTAAGGGACTGAGTCATATTCTTCGGGGTAGGGCCTACCCTTCGGAATAGACGCAGTTCCTTGGGAAAGAGCTAAGGCCTCCCTTACCTGGTCCTCAATCAGTTGCTTAATGTCTTTCTGGGGTAAAGTTAGAGGAGCAGTGAAAGTTGTAGGCTAAACTGAGAGTACTTCTGGCAGACATGGAAGGACCACTAGCACTGGCTCAGCAGATTTAGAGCTAAATTCTATCTTTTTAGCCTTTTCTATAACATCTCGGGCCGACTATTATAGTTTCAGAGAAGCCTCTTGTGATCTGTCTAATCGTTCTTACATTTCCCGGACTTGTGACATCATATTTGCAAGATGAGTCTCCAAGTCCCCTATATGTTGATCTTCTCTAGCCTTCACTGACAAATCCAAATCTGACTCATTTGTAGGTGAATCATCTTCTCTAGCAGACCGATGCCTACTTGGCTCAGCTTCTTTATTAGACCCCCTAGTTTCAACCATACAAATGCTACCAACATAATCATCATCTTCCCCAAGGAGGTCGTCTAAGTCTGGATCAAAAGTGGCCATCCCTTCTTTATTTAACAAAATGTTCCTTATCTCCTGTACTATCTCCTTGACCGGTTTATCCCCAATTGACTTGGGATCGATGAGTAAGTACCCTTTGTATGCCGCCATATCAAAAATCTCTTCAAAGGCTAGTTTGGAAATGATTTCTATGAGGTTTGGGTTATCATCTGGTTGAGATTCTAAAGTTAGCTCATCCGTCATTTCCTGATCTTGGTCAATTCTCTCCTCTTCGACTATCCCAGCACTAGTAGTTAGAAGAGTGGCATCCTCTATTAGGTGAGGGACACATACCTCAAGAGGCAAAGCAGGAGCTTGGAGGGAGATAGCTCCTACATCTGGTAAGGTAAGGTCCTCGGAACCTTGACTAGGGAGCCTAGGAATGACACACAGATCTTGGGGATCATCAATTGGAATAGCAGTAGGGGTGGCGACTGGAACATGAACTAAACTGGTAGCTGGTGTACTATCGACTGTCACAATTGGAGTACTGGCACAAACATCTATTGGATCGACTGGCATTGGGGGTGGACTGACTGGAACCCGTTGGAGTTGGAGGATGAACTTAGAAGTTCTAGGAGGTGGTGGGAAGATCTCCAACTTGGTTCTTTTAGGCACAAATATCTTTTTAGGGGACTGGGGTCTCTTGCCCTTAACATCTATAGGCCTTCAAATCTCAGTCTCCTTTGGCTTGACAATCACTGAGGCCAACTTTAAAGGTCTAGGAGGGGGTACCGGGGGTCTACCAGCATAATACTGGCCTCTCTCGGACCCAGTCAGCACAATACCTTCCATTTTAGAGGATAGAAGGCGTGGCACTTAATTATATCCATCAACCAGTACTGAGGTAGCAGGTTGTCTGACATACTTCTTATTCCTTCTTATAGACTAAGGGGTTAATTTCTTTGCTTTAGACATTTTTTCTTTCTAAACTTCTTTCTGGAAGCGATGGGAGATAACTCCCTTTAACTATTTCATATACTCCTCTTTAGTTTGCCCAGACAGTGCAGCACAGGTATGAATTATATTTCTTAATGTCCTTGTCCTCTGGAGGTGTTTTTCCTTTGTAGTCTTCTTGGTTGAATAGTCAACCGGGCATGGTGGGGAACGAGCTATCCTAGCTGCCCTCTCCTCCCCCTGAGCAGTAGCGAGGGGGTAGAAGTCATTCCCCTTTAGGAGGGGAGAGGAAGCAGGAATAGGCAGCTCCTCAGCAGCCTCAGGCTCTACTCGGGCTAAAGTTTTAAAAGGCACAACTCTCTTAGCCTTGGAGATATTCTTCCTAAGTCTCCTCAAATAGTTCTTTCTCTAGTTCCTGGTAGCAAAAGTAAGTCCAGAACTAGATCCCTCCTCAAAAATAGACTTAACATTAATGGGCACCTCAACAACTGGCTCAAACTGTTTCTTTTCATCACTGTTCACTGGTAAGGTGGGTGCAGATCCCACAATCAACTCAACCACTAGAGGAACTTCCTTACTAGCATCTAAGTCAATTATCTTGTATCCGTCCATAGACAACTCAAGAGTACTGAATCCCATCCCAAAAATTACAGTGCTTCCTTGATAATTAACTATTGAGGACAGCTCTCGGTCGAAAGAGAAAATCAGTTTGACAACCATTGGAATTTTTTGAAATTTAAAGAAAGGATTGGAATCAGATTTTTTTGAAAGAAAAAACTTTTAAAAGATCAACTCAAGAGTACTGAATCCCATCCCAAAAATTACAGTGCTTCCTTGATAATTAACTATTGAGGACAGCTCTCGGTCGAAAGAGAAAATCAGTTTGACAGCCATTGGAATTTTTTGAAATTTAAAGAAAGGATTGGAATCAGATTTTTTTGAAAGAAAAAACTTTTAAAAGATTAAGGCTCATAAAAGAATCTCAATCCTGTGATACATATTGAGTTGTGGAAATTATCACTCAACACATACTAGTAGAATAAAGAGACTAATTATGTGTCAGAGAAGAATTAAAATTTGCAACACATGTTAGCCCATAGGGAAGTACTGCGGGATAATGTATGATGATTTGAGATCAAAAAGGAGTTTGAAAAGATTTGAATTTTGTGAGATTTAAGGTGGGCTTCTCACAAATTTCAAAACACAACGGGTAGAGTTTCCTCTTACCCGAAGGCTTATGAGACTGGGAGAAAGCTCAAATAAAATGGATTGCCTAACTCTCCCCACCTCTAAAAGTCAAAAGAGAAGCGAGGGGTTAAGGCTAAAATGTTTTAGATTTCAAAGCTAGGATATTTGAGATTCCTTTCAATCTTAGGGATTTATGTATGGAATAAAAAATCATTGACATAAATTCGCAAAATTAGAAAGGAGCTCTAAAAAATTTGATTTGACACTATCGCCCTACCGGTTGACCTAGGGACAGAAGGTTAAAATCAGAACCAATATTTAACTAAAGAGAGATTTGGAGGTATCACCTCTCTTTTCAACATGTGTTTTATTTTAGATGTTGGCCACACTCACCCAAGAAAGAAATATGTAGAGGGACCAACGATAGGAAAGGTAGTTAAGACTACTGATGAAACAAAATTTTCTCTCTATTAGAGATGGAGAGAGAGATTTAGTCCCACCAGGCATGCCATTTTTGTTGGTGGAATTTTGAAAACAGGTTCTGAAAACTTGATTTTCTTTAGAAATTTTAGAATTAAAATGAAATTTTAATTCTAAAATTGAACAACCCATCCGGAAAGATATATCACCTCGGGAGGTGAAAATAAACTTTCAGAATGGGGTTTAAATTTAGAATTATGAATCACATCTTGAATATTATAACGGATGCTAAAGAGAACCTCATATGGCCCCGGAGGACCAAGAAGAGGTTTAACTAAATATCCAGCTATAGGATTCAAGAAGTGTGATCATTAAGTTCATATCCAAATTTTATCAAGGAAAGATATATCTTCCAAAGGGAGAAAATACCATTCAATGACAATTCTTTGAATTGATAATAATGATCACTAATGTTCTAATCTTCCTAAAGAAATCAATTTAAATTTTGAAAATCACGTGTGTGTGGTTCTAAATCTCCTACGAGCGCAAGCCCTCATAGTTAATTACATCGTAGGGAGACAATCCCCTACGAAAGCTCTCGATTAAAATAGTGACAAAATTTCGTTGAATTTTCTAGGAGTGATATCAAAAAGAGGTGAATTTTGGAAACTCGAAAGGGAATAGGTCAAAATTGAGCAGTTATTGTCAAAATCAAGGGAAGAAAGGTAGGGGACACTTTGAGATTCTAGAACCATCTTGAAGTGTTCCAACTTAATCTAAGTGTTGGGCTTTACATTTTAGGTTTGAAAGAATTTTTAATTAGAGTTGAGCATTTTATTAAAAATTTGGGATTATATTCACGGAGGTTGGGGTCTTATAATCAAAGATTTGCCCCGGATCCTAAATCTAAATTTGGACACTGGACCACAGTCGTCCGAACCTAACTAATGCAGTATATGGTCTGGACTTATCCCGGCCAAGATTGGGGAGCCAGCTAACCACCTAGTCGATTTGAAATAGATGAATCTGATCTTTTATGAAAGAGTGGAAGGGACATTTTTATTTAAAGTTTTGGAGAGTTGAGGGCGACATCTAGAGATTTTTCTAGTTGGCCACTTTGACTTATGTTGGGTGCAAAAATGCTAAAAACTAATGCAATTAAAATTTTTGACTCTCTTGAATATGTTTCTAATGCAATGCATGCTAGTTGACAACTTCAAATCAAATATGCTTAAAATTTTGAAAAAATAGGCTTAGAAAATAATTTTTTAGAAGACTGGGCTTCCCCAGGTCCAGCACCTCATCCATATAGGTCAGACTATCCGCACTCTACCCGCAGGCGGTGAATGATCTAAAATAAGGAGAGTAGTGCAGAAATATGCAGGCGACCCTGGGAGTCGATCCCCGGCTAATTCCCTAGATTCGTTATCTTTATATATTATTTTTGTTGACCTCATTTTTGTATGAGGTCTCTAATGGGATCCTAAAACTATCTCAAACTCAAATCAATCCAATTCCAACTCAATTTTAGACCCAGATCTTAGGTCGTAAGGCACTATCCTAAAGACCTTTTCTAGTGAATTTTCAAACATTTTAAAACCCTATCAAATGAACTCTGATTCAGGTTCTGTTAGTTTCATACTGATGGGACACGTCTTTAGACTCAACTCTCCAAATTTGAGCCCATTCCGAGGTCTCTAATCCCAGAAACTAAATCCAAATCCAAAGGCTGTAAAACCTTCAAATATTTATGACCTATGCCACTAGACCTGTCATCCAGTGGATCCTGACACTGGAGCTTCCTCCAAAGCTTCCAATCACTTCCAGACCATCAAACTTGATATGTTGATCAATAAACTGAATTTTTCTGGACTCATTTCAGCCCCCAGTGGTCATGAGCCCAAAATGACCAAAATACCCCTAGGGGGCTCAAATAGTGATTTCAAACCAAATGACCTCCAAACTAAATGCAACCACCTCTAGCAAAATTCAAATGCCAAACCAAACCTGTTAGACCTATTCCCACACTCTGGGTCAATCTGGTTGACCAAGTCAACAAGGTTGACCTAAGAGGCCCTTTAGGGTCCAAACAGGTGATTTGACTGATTTGATCTCCCCAGATCCTGAAAACACATCTATTAGACAAATACAATTTCAAACCTGTCCAGCCCAGACCCACATCCTAAGTCAACCTGGTTGACCCAGTCAACCTAGTCGACCCAATTCTCCCCTAAGGCTTTGAATGAGTTATTTCAACCCATTCAGCCTATCACATTCATACCAAGTTCTCAAACCATTCCCATCAATGCTTTGAACTTCTCCAAGTGTACCATGAGTCAAGTCATAGTCACTTTGACCAAGTCAACATTTGCAGACTTGGTTAAAATGGGTCAAACTCCCTCTCATGCCTTCAAAACTCAAAGCTTGATTATCAAACTCATCCAAATTCAACCATTCCAACACTCATGGCATTCCCATATGCCACCTCACTAGTCAACATTCCTACTTGACTGGTCAAATAGTCAATGAATGGTCAAATGATCTTTTAATGGCTAAATAACTTGGTTCAAGCTACTCCAACCCATTTGAGCTTCCTCTAACTTATCATTCCAGCTCTCAAAACATCCTCCACTTCCACATCAGCAGGCCTAGTGGTTTTAGACGAGTCAAACAGTCAAATCAAGGCTTAAGAGGGGTCAAACTTGGTCAAAACCCCTCTTAAGTCTAATCTATCCTAATCCAAATTATCCCAGCTGTTTAGAGAGATTCCAGAACCTTCCTAGACTCTATCCTAGCCTTTGATTCAAGATCCAATGGCTCTCAATCCTCCCATGTGCTCAAGTGGGGACCGAGAGAGGCTTTCCACCTCATTGTCCTTGCTTATCCTTTGATTCTCTGCACCCCAACAACCACCAGGCCACTTGGCAGCAATCCAGAGTCCAGCCATTTGATCCCAACCGTTCAATTCACCTGAGAATATTTGAATAGGGAAAAACCCTCATTGAGCATTCACTCTCCATCTAGCCCTCTCTCTCTCCATTCAAGCCACCCCAGAGCCAGATATCTTTTCATTTTGGCTCTCCCAGATCTTCTTTATCTCCCCCAAGTCCAAATCCGGTAGCCAAAGCTTGTCGGCGAGAGGTTTCTGGCCAAACCGAGCCTAAACACCGTCCCGGGCTTATAACTCAAGATCCAGACCTCCTCAGCTCTTGAAGTCTTCTGGAGAAACAATCTAGGACAATCAACCAGTTCAACGATCCCTCAAACGTCAAAATCCATCCATTCTATCAAGGTAACGAGCCAACCCTAGTTAGATATACTTAGGGCTAAATAACTTTTCATAAAGCGCTTTTCAAACCGCAAAATAACTTCCCCATTATTCTATTCCATCATATAAAGCTCTGTTTAAAATTTCATATGCTTTCGTTTAGCCATTTGGAAGAACGAGCCATTCTTCATTATCTAGGGTTTAAACGGGACGTGCATGCCTTGTACATTTTTTTTATCGTTGATCTCGAGATCGACGGTCCTGATCGTGTCCTTCCGTGGTTTAAACGGACCGCGTGATCGGCTCCATCGCATAGATCTTCATCCGCAAAGATCTGGGTCGTCCGTTTCGCGCAGCGGGCGATCTAACGGCTGGCGGAGGTCGCTGACGTGGTTAAGTCAAAATCGCATCCGCGTCGCCGCCCAATGATTGGCATTTAATGTCGTTCAATGCTGCGCTACCTGGCCAGCCATTGGGATCGCGCCATCTGGCCCGCCGGTGCCGCCATCTCCTGTTTTATTAAAATAAATAATTTTAAAATCCTTTTAATTAATAGAAACTTAAAAAAATCACAGTAAAAAAATTATAAATCCAAAAAATGCATGTAATATATCTATCTGTTCATTTTTTTGTCTACTTTATTTTAAAAATAAAATAAAATTGTATCTATTACTATCTTATTAAAAATTTCAAAAATACAGAAAATCATATTTTATATTTCACTAATTATTTCCTTAGATCTAGTACAGTGGTACCCGGTATAAATTATTTTGACCTAAAATTTGATCTGAATATTTTTGAGCATGTTTCTGATCTCCAGTAATTTTCTTAAATTTATTTGAACTATATTTTGGTAGTTATTAAATTTCTAAATATAAGGGTGCTTGTATGTTATATATTAAATTATTGACAAATTTATAAATTCCAAATTGACCAAACTCACTTGCATTCAAATCATAGTAAGGCATAGTATTTATTAAAAATACAAAAATTCCAGAAATTCATTCATTTCAAAAAGTCAACAAATCAATCAACCTTCGATTAAAACTACTTTAATACTTCAAACCTTCATAACTAAATCTAAAAAAATCCAATTTCAGCAAACTTACTTTCTAACTGATCGTCTTAAGGTCTATTATTTTAATAAAATGCTAACTTTTTAGAATTTAACCTTAAATAAAAAGTCAATGTTAGACCCCTTAATTAAATGATTAAAATATTCTAAAAATTCCTAAATTCAGTAATAAAACTTCTTTCGAATAAAATTCATTAACTTTTAATTCTTAATCATACTTAAGCTACTTAATTATACCGGGTACATGTGAAGTGCTGTTTCTGCTCCAGGATCGTCCGGGCCGATCTGGATCGTCCCGGGACGATCAGTGGTAAATTCGTTCCAGAATTCTGTATAGAAGCTCCAGGTGATTTTCCTGTAGGTATCGTCCGGGCCGATAGGGGCATCGTCCCAGGCCGATCAGTTCAGTGCAAAAGTTAGAGAATATAGGTTTTTATCGTCCAAGGAAATTAATTATCGTCCTGAGAAATCGTCCCAGGACGATGTGGATTTGTTCAGATCGTCCCAGGACGATATTGCGATTGGCCGAGCCGATCTGTGTATTATAAAGCTGAAATCAGTCGTTTTGAAGAGAGAGAAAAATTAGAAAAATATAAAAATATCTTTGAGGAGAGAGAAAGTTGAGGGCTTTTTGGGAAAAGTTGATTTTCGGGCGACGCGGAGCTGTTTTCGTCCGACGAGACTGTTCAGAAAATTGCTGTACGCAAGGTAAGGCACATTCCGCCTTTCTCAATTTTCAGAACCGTCGTGTTTGGCGGTATTTTCTGTCCGGAATTGATTTCTATTCGTGATTTTCGTCCGTATTTTCCGATTGGCTCAGTTTTTACCGCGTAAGTTTCTGTATGTGGTTGACGTGCCGAGTGTGCACATTTTGATTATTTTCTAGAGATTTTTGTCCGGGTAGTTTTGATTTGACGGTGTTTTTCGTCGACTGGATTTTTCTGTGTAGTCTAAAAATGTTGTGGCAGTAGAATTAAAGTCTTGTAATGTTGTTATCTACATTCTGTGCAAATTTGGTATTCTGTGATTTTTTTTCAGGAAAATTGTGTAAATTCCGTATACAGCCGTTGTGCTGCCTGATTTTTGTCTGATTTCTGATTTGTCCGGATTTCTTCTGAATTGACATGCTATCTGTATATGCTGTATAAAGGGAGTTATAAGGGGCCTGGATCCTAAGAGATTCAGTTAGTGTCTGGGAAATCTGAAATGAGCTCAATCTGAAATCTGATATCTGTTCTGTTCCGAATCCGATGAATTCTGTTCTGCTGCTATAAGCACATCTATTCTGGTACCGTGAGCACAAAGGGAGGCATAAGGGGCCAGAATCTGAGAGATTCTGTCAGTGTCTGGGAAGGGAGGCATAAGGGGCCAGAATCCGTTGAGATTCTGTCAGTGTCCGGGAATCTGTTCTGACTTGTGTTATGTTCGGAATCAATTGATTTCTGACTTCCGTACGATATGATTTGATATGATATGATTCTGATACGATTCTGTTCTGTTTCGATATGATCTGAATTTCTGATTTTTGTACGATACTGATTCTGTGGATTTAATCATTTCTGATTTGATTTGTTATTCTAATCTGTACGACTCTGATTCTGATTTGATATATGTCCGTATAAGTTCTGATTTGATTCTGTTCTGATTCGAGATACGATTCCGTTCCGATTTCTGAGTAGATTTTGGTTTGATGTGTTTAGTTTTGGATTCTGGAAGTTTTAATTGGAGGTTTGTCGCATTGCTGAGCTGTTGAGCTCACCCTTGTTTTCTGGTGGTTTTCAGGTTCTGGGAAAGGGAAGGAAGTCCAGGAATAGATTTCAGAGTCTGATCAGTATAGGTATTATTTTGTACTTTTGATTTTTGTACAGTCATGGCTTTTCTGTTCTATCTTTCTTTCTGTCTAAAAACCATGTACTGTATTTGTAGATGATTGTTTTGAGGAAAAGAAAATATAGATGTTTTGTTTCGCTGCATTTGATGTTTCATAGTAGCTCTGTGTGTTTGTGGTTGAGTTGAAATATTTGGAAGATTCAGTTCCGAAACAAATTCCAAAACTAGATCCTGGTTTGTTTGTTTTAAGCTGGTCGCGACCCGGTGCGGGCGGGATCCGTCCCGGTCGGGTTGGATCGTGACAAGGCTTTTTGGTGGTATCAGAGCAATGGTTTTAGAATCTGGTTGAATTGTACGACAGAGCTATAGGAAGTGATCTGTAAGTGAGTCGGTATGGGGTAGTTCTGGGTTGTTTGGCTTTTTATTGTGTTGTTTTTATGATAGTTTTTCGGATTTTTCTGGATTTTCTGTCTGGATCAGCCAGACCCAGACATGACAGACGGGCAGAGTGCCTGTCAGGCAGCACCAGTGGGGAGTACAGCCCCAGTGGCCGGTGCTGATACACTGTCTCAGTTTGCTACACTTGTTGCTAGATGATGAGTGAGACTCAGAGCAGAGCTTCTACCGTCAGATCTGATGACATTGATAGACATCTCCATATGTTTTTGAGATTAAAACCTCCGAGGTTTGAGGGCGCTGTTGAGCCCAGAGCTGCTGAGGAGTGGTTGAGAAGATTGGAGAAGACCTTCGACGGAATGCAGTGTCCGTTAGATAGGAAGGTGCCTTTGGCAGTATTTCTGTTGGATGGAGAGGCTGAGCATTGGTGGGTTGGCCAGCAGGAGGCCAGGTTTCAGGGCAGATTGAACTCTTTGATTACTTGGGAAGAGTTCACTGAGGTATTCCGAGACTGGTTCGTTCCCCCTTCTGCACGACAGCAGATGCAGGAGAGTTTTCTGAGGCTTGTTCAGGGGAACAAGATGGTGATGCAGTACGAGGCTGAGTTTACTGCATTAGCCAGGTATGCCCCGCAACTGGTTAGCACTTCTGCTGAGAGGTGCTACAGATTTCTGAGGGGATTACGAGATAGTCTGAGGCAGCCCCTGGTACCTTTTCACATTTCTGACTTCTCTGAGCTTGTGGAGCGAGCTCGTCTGATTGAGAACGACCTGATGGCTACTCAGCAGCGGTGGACTGCGAGTAGGAAGAGATTTGGAGGTGAGGCTTCCGGTAGTGGTTCCTCTGGGAAGAGGAGATTTGTAGCTGGTTCTGGATCTGGTGACTCCAGGAGGAGTGGAGGGTCATCTGGTACTGGGAAGAAGCTGTCAGCTGACGAGGTTGAGATTCAGGAGAATCTGGCGTACAAGGAAGAGCCAGAGTTGATTTTTGCGTACGACGTCCGTAAGTTGAGAAATAAAGAGATTCTAATGGTTAAAGTCCAGTGGAAGCACCGTACTGCACGGGAAGCCACTTGGGAGAAGGAATCTGACATGAGACAGTCGTACCCGTACTTGTTTTGACTGAGTTTGGATTGGACAATGTCGAGGACGACATTTTTTCAAAGTTGGGGAGATTGTGAAGTGCTGTTTCTGCTCCAGGATCGTCCGGGCCGATCTGGATCGTCCCGGGACGATCAGTGGTAAATTCGTTCCAGAATTCTGTATAGAAGCTCCAGGTGATTTTCCTGTAGGTATCGTCCGGGTCGATAGGGGCATCGTCCCAGGCCGATCAGTTCAGTGCAAAAGTCAAAGAATAGAGGTTTTTATCATCCAAGAAAATTAATTATCGTCCTGAGAAATCGTCCCAGGATGATGTGGATTTGTTCAGAGGAAAAGAAAATATAGATGTTTTGTTCCGTTGCATTTGATGTTTCATAGTAGCTCTGTGTGTTTGTGGTTGAGTTGAAATATTTGGAAGATTCAGTTCCGAAACAAATTCCAAAACTAGATCCTGGTCTGTTTGTTTTAAGCTGGTCGCGACCCGGTGCGGGCGGGATCTGTCCCGGTCGGGTCGGGTCGTGACAGTACAACTGGGTAACCCAGGCCTACGAGGCTTTTAACTTAGCCCAAATGAAGGTGAAATAAACTTCACGGTCTCAGTATGAAACAAAGGTGGTATTTAACCAACAATTAAAAATAAAATCTCTAAAATATTAATTTCAAATCATTAATAATTCAATAAACCTCTAATTCTTAATAATTCTGAATATTATTAATTAAAATCCATTAATTATTCAATTAAATTCTAAATTCCTTTAATCTAAATTAGTTTGATAATTTGATTGGTTAAGATTTATTTTAATCAATCAGATTTGATAATTAATTAAGATTAAACGAATTCGGGTCTTCTATGCCTAAAGTTTGATTCCCTTTGGAGGGCTTCGGGCATTCTGATTTTAAAAGACCCTTTAAAGAATCTAAATAATAAAGAGATCTTCTATGGATTGTGCATGACTCCTTTTAAGAAGGCACTAATCCATTTGGATTTGGAGATCTTCAAATAACTATAATAATATATCGACCTTATACGACGTGCTAGATTCCTTCGGGAGGGCACGTGGTATTGCATTCATAAGGTCCCTTTCTCTCTCTCTAATAAAATTTTAGGGATTCTCAAAGAGATATCTGTCTTCCATATAAGATGGGCGTCTATTTTGATATTCCTAGGATTTATAAATTGATAACTTCCTGCACATAGGGAATTATCAATCTATAAGTTCTTTAAAACTAAATTAAATAACTCTAACATTGAAAATTGGAATAATTCAAAATTTAAATACACTCTACTTAAATTCTAATTAAATTCCCTTTTAGCTTTTAATAAATTAACCCTAATAATACATGAAATTCAAACAATAATTCCTGTAGGACCTATCCAAGCCACATGACCTCTTTCATACACTTAGATGCTTGCTAGGACTACCAACTTTAGCCTAAACTAGGCCGGTGGTTTATTGTGGTTTATTTGCGGGTGTCTTGCCTAGAGTGCACCTATGTGTGATTGCTTACTTTTTTGTACTGCATAAGCATGCATATCTACTTTTCTGTCTGTACACCAGAGCGCGGAGTAAATAAAGTGAGGGCCGTGTACTTTACTTTTTTGTCTTTACTTTCCTGCATATCTAACTGTACACAACGCACTTATAACATGCATTATTATATAACTGCTTTATTTCCTGCATTTTATATTATTGCAAAAGTAGAATGTTCTTAGGACCTTATGTACTGATATAAATGAAAATGTAAAGCTTTCTTTCCCTAGAATTGTTGTATATAGATTGAGTATGTACAGTGTTTGGAGTCTGTAAAAGAATTAAAGATAGCTGCTTATACATGCAAATGGGGCTCCAAAAAGTAATATCCTTTATCAGGAGGATGTTCCTTTTTGGAATTCCATAGAAGACTCAGAGCCTGAAGACCATAAGCGGTTATATTTAATTCTACTTTCTTATAGGCTTAGAACATAGAAGACTCAGAGCCTGAAGACCATAAGCGGTTATATTTAATTCTACTTTCTTATAGGCTTAGAACCCAGGTTTGCTGTCGGTGGGGTCTGGCCACCTTTAATTTCCTGCAGACCCCGGGATGTAACTGATAAATTTTATATTAATAAAATCATCTCTTTTATATACAACTATTTCATGCATCATCAGCATACGAGTATATTTTTGGTTTTTGTAAGCATATTACTCTACATTTATTTTAAATTCTTGAATTACTTCTTGATTCCTATGATAGAGCCATCTTTTTTCTTGCATCATCAACGAATTGTTGTGATTAGGATTGTTAGCTGGAAGCCCACTCTAGGCAGGTGGTAAGTCAAGATCGTATACACTTCTCTCTGCACATTCTTCTTTCTAATCAACTCTAATTCTCCCAAATTCAGTGTCAAAAACTCTATAATATAAAGCCTGATCATGGAAATTTAAATTAGTCCAAATATTTAATTAAATTTGTATATAATTTTGGAAATTATTTAGTCTTCATTTAAATCGAGAGTATTCTCTTAGGAGATGCAATTAACTATAGGGGCTTGCCCCTATAGGGAGTCTAGATCCTAGAATAATCTAAACCCTACCTTGGTTCTTTTCTAGGGTAGGGGAAAGATCTGTGAACGTAGATTAGTGCTTTATCCATATTTTAAAATTTATTTCTATAATCAAAAGATAGATAGATGGTTGATCTGCTCTTATAGGCAGGTCGAATAACTTCTATATTTGATTATGGAAATAAATCTATAATTCATTAGTCTAATTGGGTCGATAGGATAATATGTGAATCATTCTTCGGGATGATTTGTATATTCCCTATGCTGCACTGGATTAGAAGAATGAATTATAGTTTCTTTCTCTAAAATCAATAGAAGGACATTAGGCTGCTCCTCGAGGCGGTATAATGTCCATCTATGTAGATTTAACTGAAAGAAACATTAAAATATAAATAAAGAAAATCACGTGAGAAATAGTAAAGTATTTTTAAATTTAAATATATAAAGATTGATAGAAAATATTTCTCAATCCAGTATACAAATCAACTCAAAATTAACGTTATTAAATACTAGACAAAATATCCTTTCAAACGAGCCCAAGAATGTCAAATTTGGTGAAAAATTCAATTTACTATAAATTTTGAAAGATTTAGACTTTTTTTTGAATTTTTAAATCCAGTTTTGGTCAAATCAGCCGCCGGCGCCAATCATTGGTTGTGACGATGTGGCGGCGGGACATTGTGCCACGTGTCGGGTCGTTAACGGACCACTTAACCACGTTGGATCCTAAATAAGAAGGATCGACGACCAGATGGCTGCCACTTGGCCCCCATGCCGCGGAAGGAGTCGCGTTCGAGCTCAGGGGAGAACCGTGCGGATCGGTGTGGGGGGGGGGGGGGGGGGGGGGGGGGGAGGGGGAGGGGGTTCGTGGCAGATCCTGGTCCACCCGATCGCGCTAAAGGCGCGATAGTAAGGCTTTGGTCGAACCAGAGTCAAAAAAGTTCAAAAACCCATATCTTTCAAAATACTTGATGAAATCGCACGAAATTTGAACTGTAGCCAAAGGGCAACATGATCTTGCAATGCCTGGAGTTTAGAGGCAACATGCATCGCAAAATTTATACTGTTTAAAATTTAATTTTAAACTAAAAATGAAGATATCTTACGATCTATCCGATGGATTTTCGCGATCTTGAGCTCTCTGAACTTGTAGATTGTCCATGCTCAAGTTTGCAGAAGACCTCAAAGGATTTTGACGGCTGGATTTGAAGATATTGAAGAGAGATGGTGTTTCTCTCTCTTCTCTCTCTTTCTTCAATGAAATTATGAATTTTGTGGTGGAAAAGGTTGGGGAAAGCCTTGAATGGACCTGGAGGTTGCTGGAGAGTATGGGAAGCTCTTGGAGAGTGTTGGGGCTGCTGGAGTTTTGGAACTTCAGAGAAAATGAGCTCTAGATGATGGGTTAGGGCAAGTTCTCCTACCTTAAGCCTTAGATGAGTGCAATGTGTCCCATGAGCAGCCCAAATCAAGGAAAGGCTGGTGGTTTGAAGGGAGTTTGCCTTGAGCCAAGAGAGGGGACCGATATGCCTTTTCCCTCTTTTGGCTAAACCAAGCCATGACATGGTTAATAGAGCTGGTTTAGGGATCAATTAGGTAGGGAAAAAGCATATTTTCATCAGCCAAAAGGAGATTTTGGCTTGGAAAAATAATTTGCTTTATGGGATGATGAGGTGGCCAAGCCATGGTCTCATTTCAAGGGTTGTTTTTGACCCATTGACTTGTTGACCAGTCAATGGTGACTAGGATATGCATGAGGGAGGTCAAGGATGCTACAAGACATCATGGCAAGGAATTTGAAGTCAAGGGTTTAGAATTGAGAGCAAATGCATGATATTTGAAGGGTTTTGACCTCTTCAAATGGGTTGACCAAGTCAACCCAAGAAGGTTTAATTTAGATGAATTTTGGATATGTCAAGGGTGTATAGTGGATTGATTTTGATCAATTAAATTGATCCAAAGTGGCTTAAATGGTCAAAATTGACAAGTGTTGGGTTAAAGGGTTGATTTGGTCAACCTGGTTAGACCATGGGTTGAGTTTATATTGAATAAAATCAAATGGGTATTTTGAGGTTAATGGAAATGATTTTGTGCATTAAGGAGGTCATTTGGGTTGAAAATGAACGTTTAAACCTAATAAGGGTATTTTGGTCAACCATGGTTGACTTGGTCAAATGGGTTGACCCGGGGGTTATGACTAGGATAAACAAATTTGAAATGATATTTTGAACATATTGGAAGAGGTTCTAAGGCAAGGCGAGGCCATTTTGGTCAAAATGACCATTTTGCCCCTTAGGGGACCTTTAGGTCAAATTAGGTTGACCTGATCAACCAGGTTGACCCAGGCTTGGAATTGGGTTGAATAGGTCTAAAAAATTATTTGAAAATATTTGGGGAAGGTTTTAAAGATGGAAGGTCAAATCAAGTTAAGTTCAGGCCAAAAGTCCAAAAATCCCCTTTAAGGGCATTCTGGTCATTTTGAATATGGGTCCATTCTGGGTCTAACCGAACCCATAAAAATGTAGATCAATGCTTAACAAATCAATATCAAGGTCCTGGGACTGATCAAAGACTCTGGAGGGGGCTTTAAGGTTAAATTCCACTAGGTGGAAAGCCTAGTGGCATGGATCGTAAATATTTAAGGGTTTTGAAACCTTCGGAATTGAATTTAGTTAATGGGGTTAGAAACCTCAGATTGAGCTCAAACTTAGAGGGATAGTACTAGAGACATGTCTTGTTCAAATGTAATTAACAGATCTTGAATTAGAAGTCAATTAACTGGGTTTCAAGGTGGTGTAAGAATCACCTTGAAGGGGTTTTAGGACCTAAGTCCTTTACCTTGGATTTTGAATTTGGAATGAATCAATATCTGAATTGAGGCTAAGGTCTGGGGACTAGGAAGGTCCTATGGTCTAGAGTCCAAATAAACCTAAGGTCCAAAGCTCAAAAAGGGGTCAAAAGTGACCTCATACAAAAATGAGGTCAATAGGATATTATTGAGCCCAGAGTAGTAGAGGATTGGTTGAGGTGTCTGGAAAAGATATTTGATGGTATGCAATGTCCTCCAGATATAAAGGTATTGTTAGTAGTCTTTTTCTTGGAGGGCGAGGTAGAGCACTGGTGGATGGGCCAACAAGAGGCGAAATTTCAAAGGAGATTGAACTCTCTGATTACTTGGGAGGTGTTCTCTGAGGTGTTTAGAACCTGGTTTGTACCCCCTTCTACCTGATAACAAATGCAGGAGACATTTTTATGTTTGTTTAGGGGAGAAAGATAATTATTTAGTACGAGGCAGGGTTTATTGCTTTGGCTAGATATGCTCTATAGTTGGTTAGCACTCCTGTTGTTGACCTCCTTTGTGGCATCGGTCACTTGCATGACCTTATCACTCAAATTTTATAGGTCGATACACTTGTCTTCGTGCTGCACCACTTTGTGTGATAAATGATCAAAACATATGCTTTATCTCGATTTGTCATCAGCTTCAGAATTCATTCCTTTTGATCACACATTCATTATCTTGTTTTAAAATATGTGTGATCATGCTGACGCCAACTTGATGTGTAATTCATGTGCATTTGAGCCTTTATTGTACACCCTTGTCTCTCACTTGATATCTTTTGATCTGGGCCTTATTTTGTAAAATGGATTGCACAAGCACATTTGGATCGTCGAGATCTTTCAAACGGGTCCATTTTCCCTCAAATCAGACATCGTTTGATGTGTGTCGTGGAGAGAAAAAGTGAGATTATTAGCGTTATTATTTAAAAAATATATATATGAGATATATTCTTTAGTTAATTTAAAAAAAATCTAATGATATATTTTTTTGATTAATTTAAAATAAAATCCCATAAATTAAATTTTAATTAAATAAAATAAAACGATTATAACAGAGTTAATAAATATATGCCATTCAAATTGGTTATCTAAATGGGGCTTAAATGCAAAGATATTTTACTCGCCTTTTTTTTTTCTCCTTCTTAAATCAAACAAGTTTGATATAATGGTTTGTTTTTATTACAAGGACAACAACTTTCAAATCCTTTTCAAGGGCTGTAGTAGATCTATTATGAGCCCTTTGATCAAGGGCATCAGGGGGGCGCGGGGTAGTGCAGGCTGCAGTGCAGGGCGCGCGGGGCAGGCGGGCAGTGGGCAGCCCGGGCTTGGGCAGCAGGCATCGGGGGGGGGGGGGGGGGGGGGGGGGTAGCGGGAAATTCAATTTTTTTTAAAATAAGCAGGTTTTTGGGTTGACTCGGCAACCCGCCGGATCAACTTGAACCCGACCCGTTTTATCAAACGGGTCGAATCCGCGAACCCGAACCCGACCTATTTGATAAACGGGTCTGGTCCAACCCAAATTTTTTTGGTCGGGTCCGGGTCAGGTTTTCGGGTCGTGTCCAATATTGACAGCCCTACTATTCGCACACCCCCCTCCCGATCTGCTCTCTTGTTCGCACATCTCCAGGCTCCCGTTCCCTCTCTCTTCTTCTCTCGGTTCGCAAGGCACCCAAGTACCCCTTTATCTCCGTCTCTCCCTCTGTTCGAGCAAGAAAGAAGAGCCAAACTACACCTCTCTTGGTGGAGAATGTCCGACGCCATCCAGCTCTAGCCGACGACCCCTTCTCCTTTGGAAATGTAATTTCTTCTTCTTTTTTTACTTTCTCCTTTTTACCATTCTTTTCCTTTTTCTTCTTTCCTTCACCTCCATTCCCTTTTTCTTATTTCTTCTTCATGGTATGAGAAGCTATATCAATAATGCCTGTTTCTCCAAGTGGTTGATTCATATGTAAACAAAATAGACGATTAATGTGTAAATGATTTATGTGTTGATATAGATTGTTGCGAAATGCATAATTGTTTTTTGTATTTGTCTATGATTCATGTTATGAGATTCAAATTTTCAAATACACTGATTAATTACTATAGGTTGTAGATATTTTCAAAATAAAAGATCTGAAATAACTTTTCAAGTAACTTGAGAAATAAACCTGAATTTCCTAACTTGAATTTGCAAAATTAATTTTGCTTTAGCAATAATAAAACAACATATTTTTTTTTAAATTGTTGTTCCATGGCAAAGTTTTATACTAAACAACATAAGAAGTATGATTGCGTCGTTTAGGTTAGAATCTATTAGTCTTAAACATTTTTAATTACAACCAAACTTTTTATTGTTTAAAAAATATATTGTAATTAGTAAAAAGTTTATCTTAAACTTAAAAAAAATGATTGTATTGTTTAAAAAATTATTTTCAATAGCAAAAATGGCAGCCTTCCAATGACCCGGTTAGGAGATTAGAGGTATTAGATTTGACTTATGTTACGAAAGGTTGAGGTAGACCTAAAAAGACTTGGTTAGAAAATATTAGGAATGACCTTTCCTTACTAGATTTAAACAAGAATTTGACCTTTAATAGGACACAATGGAGAAAAAGGATTCATATTGCCGACCCCACGTAGTGGGATAAAGGCTTCGTGTTGTTGTTGTTTTAGGAAAAATTCAATATGATCAAACTAATGCAAAACATTTCATACCAAAATTAAGGTTGGATTGATTTGATGTACCTATATAAATGAAGAAATCTTAATTTTCATAATATTAAAATTCTTTCTCATTCTTAAATAATAAAAATATAAGCTAGTATATGCCCATATAGAACATGAACAATTGTTATCATTTATTAGAGGGTTTGTGCTTAGGTTTGTGAACTCTGAAACTAAAGCTTGTTCTTAAGCATAAAAAAACTTTATTTAGAAACAATGAAAGTAAATAAACAAGAAGATGTATGCGGATTAAATAACAGAAATATATTTCTTAGGAATAAGCAAAAAAATGTTTAAGAACTTTATTTAGAAACAATGAAAGTAGATAAATGAGAAGATGTTTGGGGATTAAATTGCAGAAGTATATTTCTTAGGAATAACAAAAAGAACGTAAACATGAACATTGCGGTTTGAGGGAGAACCAATCTTCCTCTCTTATAGTTGATCACATGTATCTTATTTTCTTATTGAATCGATAATACAAAATTTGACAATGTTATGGTATTCATGAAGTTTACTATAGGTTTGTTTGTTATTTTTGCAGCTTATCAACTCTCATGCATTTTCTGATGTAGAGAACCCTAATGAGCATAAAAAATTAAGAGTCATTATTGGAGAGATTGTTAAAAACCTTTCAGAATCTTCATTGGTAGCAAATGTCCTTGGTGGTGTTTTAAATTCTAACTTGGATGAAAGGCAAGTGATGACAGTTATAGGAAGCAATTTAAGTAATACAACATTGGGTAATGATTATTTCTTTTCCATCTTAAGACTACGTTATATATGTCTGTCGAATCCTCCACAAATTTATTTTGCATTTTGTTCTATATTTTCACAAGATCATGAGTTTGATAAAGATGATTCAATCCGAATGTGGATTGCATTCGGTTTCATTCAAACATCTCATATTCAACAAGAGACTATGCAAGATATCGAAGGAAGGTACTTTTATGTTTTAGTTCAAAAAGTTTGATGATTTGAGTATATGGAGATACATGGGTGCAAGGTCTGCAATATGGATGAACAGTGTCAATCTGATCTTCAATCTAGAAGAAATTGTATTGAAATATTGTAGGGACTAAGAAACTCTTCAACCTTTTGGGCAACTTCCCTTCCTAGAGCCTCTAAAATTTTTTGGCATGTAGAAAGTAAAATGGATCGAAAATAAATTTCCTGGGAATGATAAGTACCGTGTAATTCATTTCCAAGAGGTGCTACATGTTGAGAAATTAGAAGCATTAGAGTATTGATTTGAGGAAGGAGTAGTTGCTGAAGATGGATGTTTGTTTTCTTGGTTAATTGAACTGGTGCAAAGTTAAGTTGAAAGAGTTGCCCTCATTCCCTTCTAAGGTAAAGAGCTTGAAGATAGAAGATATTGGTTGGAAGACCTTGAATTGTTGTAGCATTTCAGATTTTATTCCCCTTAAAAAGTTAGAGGTTCACTATCAAAAAAATCACATCTCTTCCTCGAAATAATGAAATACCAATACTCGCTTTGTATCCAATATATGGTCAAGATTAGAGCATCATGAGAAAAATTAATAGAAGCAATGCAGCATAACTCACATCATATGGATACAGAAAAAAAAGTTTCTCATTTGTTCATCACTCATCCAAACACAATTTGACTAATTCGAAGATATAATCCAACTTGATGAAATGATAACTTGAGAATAATTCAAACAAAATCTTCCAAAAGCAAACCTCTAATTGACTTATCTCAAAGTACATTATAAAAAAGAAAACTTTGGGGAAACCACCAATTGATCTTATTCAAGCTATATTATAAACCAAAAAAGCTTTGCGGAATAGCATAAAAACATAAAAAACACAAAACAAGCACAAATAAAAAAAAAAACAGATAAAACAGGAATTTACGGATATTTGAATGAAATCAAGTAAATCAAATATAAGAGAGCTTACATTTGAGATAATCCATAATGGTTTAAACAATGTACATGAAATGCGAAAGAGCCTTCGAGCCAATTGTTGGGTTGATGGGTTTTGCGAGAGGAAAAGAAAATTATCCATGTTTTTTTAAGCTGTTTAGCATTGCAAATTTTAGCTGAAAGGCTTCTCTTGCAGGGTAATCACAAATTTCCATTTTTATTCTCTATTTTCATATATTTTAAATGATGAAGCTCGCCCCTTTGATGAGTGGTTGCGTTGGGTGAGAGGAATATTACCGTTAACCACTGCTATGTTTGGCAAGATAGTGAAACGTTCTATAGCAAAAATCGAGGAATTAGCATAATGCATTAGACACCAATATATGTTTCCTCTTGAAACATTTTCTAGAAAAAAAAAAAAAGAGAAACTAAAGAGCATAATAAAAGTCTAATGAACTTAGACATGAATACATGATATCCATTGTTTGTAATATTAAGCGTGGAAAAAAAACCGAAAGCAATTCAGTGAGAGAGATAAGAAATACAATAGAACAGTTAGCGTAGAAATCAGCAAATGATAAATTTTTCCACTAATAAGTTTACCTTTTCAACAATGAACAAGCTAGAGAAGACGAAGGCCAAGGATGTACCAAATAAGTCTACAATTAGTAATAATTTATGGTTATCACATTTTATATTAATCTTGCTTAAATCATGCGAAATGCTGCTACCAAACAAACCCTAAATCAATTAAATCTGATATTCCCCTGAATTTAAGAAACATGCAATTCAAGCAAAAACCCAAAAAAAAAAAAAAAACTGCTTGGAAGGATTTGATTTAAACTTGGATTTAATCCTGCTCAAAACCTACCAGGCTACCACCAAATAGCCACTTAAATCATGCCATAAAGCTGCAACCAAATAGCCCCTTAAACTAACAAGTTAGAGATATGATTTATTTTGGGTTAAGCATCACTACAACATTGACGTATTGATGCAGAACACTGGAAAACCTATTTCAGAGAAGATAAGCAAAAAGATTATGAGTTAGGGGCTCGGGTTTGCCTTGATTCCATCCTCAAACAGATCCACCCATCTGTTCTCTTGCGGTGACGCACAGACACAGAGGTTTCCCTTAGATGAGCGGGACATCCAAGTTGCTCCGGCACCATCACAATATCTGAAGCATCATCGGAAGAATTCCAACACCGGGGTAAAGTGCGGGAGACAACTGGATTTGGCGAGCAATAACAATTTGGGAAGAAGGAGAAGAAGGCAACGAGCAAAGCAGAAATCGAAAAAAAAAATGAAGAAACTAAAAAGAGGTGTTAATAAGTTAACCTTTTCAAATGGGGATGTTTGCTGGGTTCGGCGAGCAGGAAAGTCGCAGCACCGACGAGAGGAAGAACAGAACAACGGGACATTTGTATATGCACCATTTCGTCGTGTAGGGATGCGTTGATACGAAGAAGAAATAACAAAATGCAGAACAGCGTGACATTTGGTTGCGAGTAGATGAAATTGATAGTAGTATAGATATTCATTTAAGATGGGCATCATTTCGTTTGAAGATGGGATAATACTAAAAAAATGAACGATTGATATTAAGTTAAAGTTTTTTAAAGAACACTAGGGATGTTATATGGGGAGAATCACAAGCGGCATTTTAATAGTAGTATAGATATAGATTTTTGAAGTTTTCAGCTTGATTTTGCTTCGAGATTCGTGCCCGATCAAGATAATTTTTAGATGATATATCAGTTGCCCCCTATTTTCGAACGTCAAAGTTCCAAGTGTCCGAAAATGTGTCATAAACTTTGGAGAATTTTTCATACGATTTAAAATCCAATCTTGAACGTAGGAGCCCCAAATGGCTTTAGAAGTGTCAAAATTAAGTGCAGAAAGTAGAAAAATGGTTCCGGGGATCCCAAAAATGTATGATTTGGCCTTTTCAGGAAAAAATAAGTACCAAGATTCGCTTAGGTAGCCGAACTGGCCAGACGTCACCGGCGGCGGCACACAACTGCGTGCTGGGTCCGCCGGCCCGCTCATCAGCCCGCTTGCGGGCCGCCCTACAGCACTGCCTGTGGCCCTCTTTCGGCCCGCCCTCGGCCTCCTACGGCCCGCTCTCGGCCTCTTGCGGCTTTCCCTATAGCCTGCCCTGTGGCCTGCCTCGTGGCCTCCTGACTTGCTTGGCCCACACCATTCCACGTGCCTGCTAGCGACCGGGAGCCGGTTCGGTTCCGCAGTTAAGAAACCGCCAATTTGATTTTTTTTTAAACTCATAAAAAATCCCAAAAATTCCAAAACAAATTATGACAATTTCAGAAAAATTTGAAAATTTTAAAAATTTCAAAAAATTCTAGAATGTTCTTTTCTTTCTTCAAAAATACTATAAATAGCCCTCTAGGGCTAGGGGAAAACTTGCACCTTCTCTTCTTCTCCTTCTAGCTTTCTAACAGTTGTGGTTTTTCATTGTTTTTCAGTAGGAGATTTTTCCTATTTGACTCAGCGTAGAAGTTGGACCTCTCTTTTCTAGAATTTTCCCTACTCAAAATCTGTGCCCCTCTTCTTGCGTAGAAGTTGGACTTCTCTTTTCTTTTTTCATCTTTCTCCCACATCTTCTTCTTGCTTTAGAGGTCTTCCACTATTTTTATAGGTGATTTTCACTACTCAAAATCAGTGCCCCTCTTGTTGCGTAGAAGTTAGACTTTTTGAAGCAGATTCTCTTCTTCCAACTCCCTCTTCAAGATCATGCGGTCGGGGAAAATTGACGATTATCAGCATACAATTAAGTCCCATAATGTGTAGAAATTCTACGAAAGTCCCAGGATTTGTAGAAGTTCTGCGATGAGAAAAATCTCATCATCAAGTAGAATTTCGATGAAAGTCCCATGCCGTGCAAAGTCCTGCGACGGGAGGAAGCACAACATTGGGTGGAATTCTAACAAAAGTCCCACGACATGCAGAAGTCATATGACGGGAGGAAGCTCAGCATCGGGTGGAATTCTGACGAAAGTCCTGTGACGTGTAGAGCTAAAGGAGAGAGAGTTGGAGGATATATTGCTATCAGTAGTTGAGCGAGAAGTCGATAATGACTTATATGAAGTAAAGGACTACCAGCATACACCAGACGAAGGGCTGATGATAGCGGGCGTTCAGTGGCATTTTGCAAGGGCAATATGCATCCATACAGAAGTGTCCCATCATTATATATCTTTGAATGGATGATGCAAATATATTTTTTGATTTCAAATTTTAGTGAGAATAAATGTACACTTAAACTTGATGTATAATTTTACAATGTAACTCCAATGATATTATATACAAGTTATTTATGCCTCTTTGAGATATGCTTTGATAAATGTGTCTTCCTTACTTTTTGAGATTTTTTAGCCTGCTAAGATTTTTGTATTCATGTATGGAAGGTGGAGAGAGAATCCACCAAATATGTAAGACCTATTCGAGGTTGAATGTCAGAGCACTACTTGATGATATTAACATGTGTGGAAGATGTCGAGAGAATCTACCAAAGATGTAAGACCTATCCAAGATTGTATGTCAGAGCCCTGCTTGATGATGTTAACTTGTGTGGAAGAGGTCAAGAGAATCCACCAAGGATGTAAGACCTATTCGAGGTTGTATGTCAGAGCATTTGCTCAATGATGTTAACCTGTATGGAAGATTTTGGATCAAATCCCCTTCTGATTGATCATCTTGTGATTGAGATACAATAAAAATTATGTATTTTCCAAATCACGGATAAAGAGATTATACTCATCAATAGTTTTATTATTATTATTTTCATAATTTTAAAAATGTGAAAATATTAAAATGGAGTGAACAATATATTATTATGTCATATAAGATAATACAATAAGTCTCTAATATGACTTTGCGATATATAAGTTACAATGTACTTAACATATAAGATATACGTACAAGGACAACATAATGTTCAACTTTGAAGAAAATATTAGGGATATTAAAGAGACACCCTATTTAACATAAAAGAAATATAATGAAATAAGACAAGTAGTATTACTAATACAACAGCATGAAGTGCGCAGTCATTCAATCTCACCAACCATTTAAATATTATTCAGTGGTTGTCTTTGTTGTTAATTTTGCCCCCAAGCAGGAAGAGCTTCCTCTCAGGTAGGTAGATCTCGAATAAATTGTTAAAAATAGCCCTGGTGGATAAGTCTTTCAATCTCATCCTTGAGTTGCTTACAGGCTTCGATAGTGTGATCATGACTACGATGAAAGTGATAGTACTGATCTGGATTTGCTGTGTTCGGCTTCAAATGATTCGGTCATTTCACTATATCTTGATCACGAACGGCCATCAATACATTTGCTCGATATATGTTGAGTGGGGTATACTCCTCCTATCGAGGTTCCCATCACGGTAATGGAGGCCTAGGAGATAGATTATTCTTTCCTTGCTTTTTCTGTTGTGAGGATGAATTGTCCATCATAGGTGCACCTTTGTGCTTCCTATTAGTTTGCACAAACAGCTTCCTATGAGCATTTATGGCTTCATCAGCCAAGATTTGTGCCTCCATATAATGAATCAGGTTGGTATATGAATGAACAGTATTACACATGAGTGTCGAATGGAAGGGGCCAAGACGAAGGCCTCCAAGAAAGACCCCTCTCAGTAATTTAGGATATACTCATGGGATTTGTCGAGCCTCAGTGGAAAATTTTTAAAAATACTCTTTTAATGATTCTCCTTCATTTTGACAGATCCTAGAGAGGTGAGAAGAATCCTTAGTAATTCTTCAATTGGCCACAAACTATTCAACGAATACTTTGACAAATTTGAAAAATGAGAGAATCATTTAGGATGGAAGCGAATAAAACCATGTTCGAGCCTGTCCCTTAAGGGTGGCATGAAAAACCTGGCAAAGGAGTGCGTTTAAGGCTCACTGGATATGCATGATGGTTCTATAGTGATTGATATGCTCGTATGAGTCAGATGTCCGGTCGTAGGACTCGATGTTTAGTATTTGAAGTCAACCGAAATGCGGTGCTGAAGAATGGCTTCAATTAAACGTGATGAATCCTAAAAGTTTCATTGTCAAATAGTTTACTTCATATCTCCTCGGGGGAAGTCTTCACGTACTAATCTCTATAGTTCATGACGTAGGGCATTGCGAGGGAGTTCAGTAATACATTGTTGGGCTGATTCCTCAGTGATGTTCGAATAAATATGAAGTTGGAGACCTGCGTGTGAAGGATGTGTAGAGCTTATAGTATCAATAAGCTCATTTTCCTGATGTGTCGGAGGGCGCATCCTTGGCGGAGGAAAGGGAATATCACCATAAAGATGTTCGGGTTGAACATCTTTAAGCCCTAGTGAATCTCATAGGAGAAGAATATCTTCTTGAGGTGCTAATACTGGTCGTCGAGTCTCTCGCAGGAGTTGAAGGATCTCATTCTGAGATTCCTCCATCTTTCTAATGCGGTCTTCTAGGGAAGGCCCTGAAGTTCCTTCTCCAATAGCATTATGCCCCTAAGATAAAAGAGGCAGATGCTTGGAGTCCCTAGTTCATGAAAGGATTCATAAATTGGTGTGAGTTGGAGCAAAAGGCTCTTAAGATTCGATTGCTATGCTTGTTGGCCATCGAATTAACACTTGAAATTGTGGGAAGAATTTTTCCACAAACGGTGCCAAACTATTACGGACTAGAATATATGCGGCGATAAAATTAGAAAATTTCTATCTCAGCGTTGTACGGATATCTAGCACACAAATAGGAGAGAGATAGAAACACCAAGATTTTTATATGGAAAACTCTGGAAAAAAAAATCACGGGGCCACACCCAATTGAAATAAATCCATTAGTATTTATTTGAAGTACAAGAGGCCGATTCGTCCTTAAAATTTAGGACGATTAGTTTATAATGCTTCACTTTCGAATTGAGATCCAATTACAACATCAGGTAGAGTTCTGGCATCACTTGGAGATTAAGCAGAATTCTGGCATCGAGCAGAACTGTAGCATCACTTGGGCGTCAGGCAGAACTCCGACTTCGTTCAAAAGTCGGGAAAAATTCTAACGTCGGGCAGAACTCTGGCATCACTTGGGCGTCTGGCAGAACTTCGGCGTTGTTCAGAAGTAGGGCAGAATTCTGGCATTATTCAGAAGTCGGGTAGAATTATGGCGTTGTTCAGAAATCTGGCAGAATTATGGCGTTGTTCAGAAGTTTGGCAGAATTCTGACGTCGAGCAGAACTCTGGCGGTGGTCGAGGAGGAGTTCTTCCCTCCTATCCTTCTCTTCTTCTTCTTCTTCTTCTTCTTGCTTGGGTTCCCTCTCAAGAGAAATGATGTGATATTTATAGTTTTTGAGAATGGCATGGCTAGTAAATAGGTGAGAGATCAGAGGTAAATGGGGAGTGGTTGGATGGATGACCGGTATTGAATCCCCCGATCATGTACCATTTGTTAGATATTTTATGGTCTTAATGATGTCGGAATTTAACAATCTTGGGCTCATTCGATTTGTCTCATCGAGCTGCTCAATTTGACTATAAGCGTGTCATATTTGGAAATCATTTAGTAACTCAAATTGTGGTTTGAACTTTCCAACAGCGCTTCAGGTGCTTGATCTGGACTTATTTGGGCTCGGATTGAGTTAAATTTGGAGTTGTTGATTTCGTATTTCTGAGATGATTAGGTTTATTATAAGTTTGATGAAATCAGAGTTCAGGTGATCCTGAATTTAATTTTTGAAGTTTCTTGCTTGATTTTGCCTTGAGATTTATACCCGATCATGATAATTTTTTGATGATGTATCAAAAATTATTATTATTATTATTATTATTATTATTATTATTATTATTATTATTATTATTATTATTATTATTATTATTATTATATGAAGATGGTTAAATGATTGTGACGAAATCATCCATTGTTGTGATTGTATGCATTTCCTTATCTAATTTCCCGCTTTAAAGGATGGAAGGTTGCAATGTGTTTTTTTTGGAGAGATTGATGGGTCTTGACCACTCATGCTAGGAAATGGTTCTCTACTTCAACATTCATACAAATGATGGCTAGAATATAAATTTGACATATTTAGTTATATATACTATGGTCATTTGTAAGCTTGGATTTAATGAGCAATGTCAGCTATTGGTATTTTAATCTTGTGAAAGCATGTTCAAATCAACACATATATTAACACTTGGGTTATATGACTGATTCTCATTAGTCTACGTCATGGTATCTAATTAAAATTTCTATGCATGTCCTTAGTTTTGGTCTCAAATAATCGAGTCGAGATTTATATGAATGTGTATTCCTTCTAATGGTATCTTCAAATGATTTTTCTCACCTTGGGTTGTAATAGTATGTGAAAGTCCTTGATATAGATAAACTTTTTTTAAAGACATGAAAAGAGAACTTGCACGCATGAGTGTGAGGAAAGGGAGTATGCGTATTTGATATGGAAAGTTTGAAAAATTATTGAAGAAATTGTATCTGATTTCCTTCTAATGGTATCTTCAAATGATTTTTCTCACCTTGGGTTGTAATAGTATGTGAAAGTCCTTGATATAGATAAACTTTTTTTAAAGACATGAAAAGAGAACTTGCACGCATGAGTGTGAGGAAAGGGAGTATGCGTATTTGATATGGAAACTTTGAAAAATTATTGAAGAAATTGTATCTGCTTGATGGATTGTAACTATCTTGGAATGTTCTGATATATAACTTGCGTGAACCTTTCATTTGTTCTATATATGATAGTTGTGGTTACGAGTTGATTTTGACATGAATCATTTAATAAAGGTGAAATGTTATTGCATAGATCTATGCTTTTTTTAAGTATTTTAAATAAATCTTTTCTATAAAAAAATATTTTTTCTTTATTGGTCTCTCTCTTGAGGTATGGAAAATAAATCGAACTTGTTTCCACATTCTATTTCCTAGAAAGGATTAAAGGTGATATGTTATGAGAAAGAATTTTGATTTGGAAGAAGATTGCTTGTGTTGTATTATTTGTTATTAGTACATTATTATTTCAGGAGAAATGATTTAGAAGCACATTTGGTATCATATGATGAATTAGTTTACAACCTTTTAATAACTTTATCTATTTAATACTTTAATTGCAGGCACTTATAGAAACGGTTCAAGGTGTACCCATGTTGAACAGTGATTCATGCATGAGTGAGTAAACTTTATGAAATGTTGAGATTCACCATATACGTACACATAAATTTTGCAATCAAGTTCTATTCGTTAACTTTAGTAATTATAAGTATCATATATAATTTGTTAACCTTGTATGCTTGTACGACTAAATGATTGTGCCTTCTCTATTGTATGCATGTTAACGATAGCGAAAGCAATACACTTATGATTTGTTTATTACCTGAACATGTTAAAGCTTCTCATACACACTCTATAACATAATGGGTTGATTAGATTAGCTTGTGTTTATTGCTTATATATTGATCCTCACATGTATTATGCATCTTATGATTTATATAACTTAAAGATATTATTCAAAATCGTAATGTCAACATATGTATCGAGTCGCATATATCTTTG
Organism: Dendrobium nobile; assembly: GCA_022539455.1. Lineage (NCBI taxonomy): Eukaryota > Viridiplantae > Streptophyta > Magnoliopsida > Asparagales > Orchidaceae > Dendrobium > Dendrobium nobile. Next base: position 52,800,532 of record CM039726.1, read on the forward strand.
GTTATTTATGATTATATGTGTTGTTTACTTATATCTCTTATTTACACATGTTCTCTCCACATTTCACTTCTATGTGCATGAGACAAATTTGGTTGTTTTAAGTTAACTCTTGCTTAGCTATATTTATTATTGAATAGCCTCTACACTCACGATATGTTTGCTTTTTTACTTTATTTTTTGCAAGGTACAATGTATGATGCATATGTTGTAGGTTGTTGAGTCATTCACATGGGAGATTCTAACTGGGCACACCTGGGTCAGTTATACCTTGATAATCCTATATTGACTTCTCATTGCATTGATAACGGTTACACATTAGCACACACATTTGACTGTTTTTACTTTCTAGCCTGAAGATACTTTTTAGGATATTTAGTTAGCCAACCATAGGTTAGTTCACTAATGTAGCTTTGGCCATGCCCCTTTTCATGAAACCTAGAGAGCCTTAGGGTTATTTTAGGTGTGTACTGTAGGCTACCTATGCGTATCATATGCATCGCTTCTTCCATATGAAGTGGGTACCGTAAGGATGGTTTTCCTTAGGATTTTAAAAATGTAAATAACTCTAAAAGATTATTTCTTAATAATTTTGAGCCATAAAATTTGTCTTCTATAAGATTGTTAAGAAAAATATATAAAATATAATAAAAAAATTAAGCTCTAGTATATTTAGGAAGATCTGTAGGTTAGCATTGTTTGTTAAATATCCTTGTGAATAATATATTTATCTTTTTCTTATTTTTGAAACTATGTAGCACCTCTTCTTTTGATGTTCATATGCTCAAAAAATTATATAAAGGGCCCCTAAAAGCTACAAAGTTGACTAATAAAATACACTAATGAATTCATAATTAATCTTAAATTATCAATGAACCCACTATAATGATAACTTTCCACTAAAATTCATTAAACAACAAATATAAAGTTTAATAACAAGATAATTACTTGGTAACCTTAGCCTACGAGGCTATTAACTTAGCCCCAAGTAGGGTGAAATAAATCTTATGGCCTTGGTTTAACAAGGGTAATTATCGCTTAACTTAAGTAAACAGTAATAAGTTACCAACAAATTAAATCTTGCAACCCATATCTTAATTAATTCTAAAATATAAGAAGTGCATATTAAACCTAAACTTTAAGTATTAAAAGTGACTAATAAAATGTAATTACCTTAACCACCCAACTGTTTACTTTAAGTCAGGTAGAACCTATACATCTCTATATGTAGTGTGTCATTCCACTCTTTTGTCAGCTTTTAAAAATAAATTTACCTTAAACATAGGGAGCCTAGGATTTTGTTTTTGTGGTGGGTTGTAGGCCCATCTTAGTGGTATCACCTATTAGCTATCTCTCGAATCTTAGTTTATTATAAAGGAAAGCACTAACCAATCGTTGCCACCTTTTAAATAAATTCAGCTTTGATTAGTAGGATTGAGGATGGGCCATTTGCCCCTCAATTTTTTATAATCTTAGCATAGGTTAGAGCCTAAGCCTTTAGGCTCTTAATAATTTAATAACTAAATTTTATTATCTAAAGTAAGCCTTAATTAATTCATCCTAAATGGCTATGCACTTAAAGAGAAATTTGAGGGTCAATAAATTAAACACTAAAGAACTCGATCTTGTAAATCAAACTACTCACCTAATTTGGGATAATTAGGTATAACTTTTTGCATACACTTAGATGATGGATATAACACTTTTCTTTTATAAGCATCCTAGGGTAGGGTGTAGCTAGGATAACCTTTTAAACTTTCTTTTTGTGTTTTGCATATGTGATGATGTGATGATCATTTTTGTCTTGGCTTATTTTTTTGTTATTTTCTTTTCCTTTTGATAGATGAGTAGGAACTTGCCCTGAAGTGGTTAGATTTTATAGAAATATCTTCTACAGGTGGTCATGTTCCTAAAGGGTAATATAAAAAAATATTGTTATTATAAATACACTCCTTAATAGGTATTATGAGGAATGATAAAAAGCCCTTAGGAATATGGTCCTAAGGACTGGGTTCTAGATGGTGTGTGATTATTTATTATAACTATGCTAATATGTATTTTTTGTAGGGGCTTAATGTAATTTTCTTTTTTATAAAAATATAAGTTGATTTAAAGTGTTGTGAAAGCTTTTAAATGAAGGTATTTTTAATATGTTAGGGATCCAAAGCGAAAACAAAAACCTTTATTTGGAGTTTCTTCTTATTTGGATATTCTGTTGGATAATACAATGTGAGGAGCTTGAAGGAAAGAAGATGAAGATAAAAATACCTCATTTTTAAGACTTGTGTTATTTCATAGGGATAGAATCTGGGTTGTTGTCGGTGGAGCCTGGTCAACCCTACTTTTAAGTACTTCTTGGGTTGTATAATAAGTGTCACTTGCCATAGACTTTGGATACTTTGATTAATATTATTGATGTGATGATGTGTTTATTTTACTTGTGTATTAGAACTGTATGTTATTTCCTTATTTGTTTCACTTTTTTTTACTCTGGAGTGGCTCAGACGGAGTCAACATTAGGCTCTTTAGGATGTAAATAAAACTAAAATTTATTTAAGCAAGATAAAAAAGTGAACATATGATTAAAATCAACCAATCTTTCTTAACATTAATGCACGACTCCTTTAAAGGGTCACTTTTTTAAAATTATAATGAGTAATACTTATTCACTTCATAGTGACTATTGGTTCGTCTTGATTTGCCCTACCTACATATGCATAGCCTTGAGTCAACATATAAATTTTTTTTTTACAATATAGAGGGATAATTCACTTTACATGTGCATAGTACCATTCATGGTCGGGTTTGATACACATTTCCTTTTTTGTGCATCCCATCACTCTTGTATTTATATAAGATCGGATAACATAAATTTAATACACTAGGTGGAGTTTAGTTGGTACCCCTTTTCGAGTAGGGAGGTAAATATAAGTCGAGGCTACTTAGATCTCTTGTGGGATTTAAGCTATCATTTCTCCTATGATAATAATTCAATCTTTGATCTTTTAAACTCAAAATTTTATTCACATCTTTATTCATTTAAAAAGGTTTAATCATTGATAAGGATAAAGAGAAGAGTTTATCCTCTTTGGAGTAGAACCTAGGAATTTTCTCTATGCATCAAATTAAAGAAAAAAATAATACATCATCCTTAATCAAGAGTTTTCATAGGCCGAGGCCTAAGATGTAATTAATCATGGGGGTTTATGCCCGTGGGAAACTGATCCCCACATCAAATCAACCCTATTCGAGTTGATATATCGAATAAGGGAAATCTCATGACTTTGATCGGGTCATACATATTATTATTCATCGAGATGTGTAGGTGAAAGTCGTTATCTTCCATGACTAATTGTATGTGTGACTCCATCTGCTCTTCTATTGGCTTGCTTGCGTAGAGTGTAAAGGCCTACGATCATTTTGTCTTACGGGATAGTGCGGTCATACCCTTTGCATTCTATTCCCCATGAGCAAAATCCTTTCGGAGGCCCACAGATTTCTGGCGACCATGATGAGATAGGTTTCCCTCTCCATCTTTGGATGTTGTATTATTCACTTTTGTAGGTATTTCTAATTTGGTGCCTAGTTTTAGTTCTTATCTTCTACTCCATTCTCTTCTCTTAATCTTTAGTGAGGATTATATCTTTTAATTCATAAGGATTTGATTAAAATTTTTGAGTTTATTAGATATTTATCCTTAAACTTCAAATTTAAATTCATAACAATCTATTTCAATTCTTTATATTCAAATCAAAATTTCAACCAATTCTTAGTTGGAATTATTTTAGACTTAATCTAGATTTATATCATTTCAAATGAAATTTCATTTTCTATTTTTGATTATATTATTCATATATTTGCATAAACTCTAGTCTCTAGCATTTTCCTTATTTGAGCTCTTTCTGAACTTGATCTTGATTCATATCAATCCAAATAAGAATTTAAATTTCATTTTTAATGGATTGCTCCATAAAATTGACATATGCAAAATTTTCAAAAAAAAAAGTTAACTTGAGAAAAATTTTGAGAGTTTAAAATAAAAGACAAATTTTTTTATGAAAATTTTCTTAGAGAGCATGTGACTTATTTTTTATAATGAAAATTTACATCTTTTTTATTTAAAATATGAAGTAAGCGTTAGTTTACCCTTTTAAATGCTTAAAGAAAAAAATCCATGATGATATATAGAAGAGTATGTACTCTCCCTCCCATCCCTTATGTGAGGTGATTTTATATTTTGAACTAAAATCTATGTCAAATTGAAATTAGACTTAGAAATAAAAAATTTCTCCTTTATCTTGCAATTTTCTATCTCATAGGTATCTTTTACATGTTTATGAATATACTTAATAATTTTCTTAATCAGATTGTTTATTTTTATCATAAGATCAAGTTTATTTTGTGAAATTTTCTTCCTTGCATAAGAGAGTGAGTTTTCTTCTTTTATATTTGAAAGATAATTTTACAACTGAGAAAGTCTTCTTTTAGAGATTTAAAAAGAAAGCCAATTACCAAAGTGAAATGACGCGTAAAGTGCATCAAAAATGAAAGATACACAAAATGCATCAAAGATTGAAAGAAGCACAAAGCACGCCAAAAATGAAAGATGCACAAAGTGTATCAGAAAAAATTAAAAGATATGCAAAGTGTGCCAAAATTATAAAGGGGCACAAAATGAGCCTAAAATTAATGTGTATTGCTTTTCTTTCTTGTAAATCTTTAAATCTCAGAAAACTCATATGTCCTTTGATATTTTTGATACTTGCGTTTGAAAATCATAACTTTGCATTCATCATTATGCAATGATATTCTATTAGATATAAAAATATTTTTTCATACAAGAAGATTGAGAATATTCAATTTCTTTCTCTAATTTAAATCTTTCTTGAAATAGATTTTAATAAAAAAAAATCATATCTAAGGAAGAGAGCCCCAATTTAACTTATAGGGAGCTTAAGTTGGGTTAGTAAATTTTAAGTCCCTAACCTTTTTGGGTTTATATGGAGTTAACCTATTTTGTTACTAAACTTTCAAATTTGATCCCATTTGTCATTTTGGCCAGGTCAAAATAATCAAGAGGTAAATCTTTCATTCTAAAAATTATGCTCTTACTCTTTGATAAAATTTTTACTCTTTAAAAAATATGTGAATCAGACTTTTCTCAATCAATTAATGAGTATTTAACTTCTCTTAGTGTCTCTATTATTCAGTATGCTTAAATACTCACCTCGTTCTTTTGAAAATTCATGAATAAAAAATTTTTGGACCCCAACATTTAATTATATCTCATTCTTATGGATTGATGTGATCGTTTACTTGATTGCACCTTTTATCTTTTGAATCCTAGTTATTTTGAGTTATGATTATTTTGCATAGAAATAATCATTTAGTGTGGAATTATTCTTTTGATATCCTATATGCTGCCGTTTCTTATTTGGGAGCCACTATCTCATTCAAGTCGTTGATTTTGTTCACTTATTATGGGAGCCACTATCCCATTTAAGTTATTGATTTTGCACTTGTTTGGGAGCCATTATCTCATCCAGGTTGATGATTTGTTCACTTGCTTGGGAGCTACTATCCTATTTAAGTTGTTCCCCTTCTTCCTCATCTTCTTTTTCTTCTTCTTCTTCTTATGCCTCCTTTTGTTCTTCCTCTTCTTCCTCTCTTTCTATTTTCTTTATCTTCTTCTTTTGTTCTTTCATCTTCTCCTCTTCTTCTCCCATTACATTCTTATCTTTGCATTTTTGCTCTACTTCCCTTTCTTTTTCTTCTTCTTTGAGAATAACCATGATATGTGGATTTGTTTGGTATGTGGTTTTATTACTTAAATCATGGTATCTTATGAGCTTTCCTATTATTGTTGGTTAAAAAAAGATTGCTATGCTTCTATGATTGTTAGACATAGATTGCATTGAACAACTTGATTAAAAAAAATACCATGATTATGTTTCAGCAAATATGTTTAGAAGGTTGTGCTTAATCATACTTTCCTTCATTCTGAAGTTCCTAGTGAAATGGGTGGAGATTACATGGTTATTTGATTAACTAAGAATGTGGATGAGCGTAAATCTTCTTTCTGTTAGGGTATAAAGCTAGGTTTTTCATATTGAGTAGTTCTATGGATATTCATGATATCGCATGTTAGTTGCTTGATGAAATGCACCAATGAGACAATGTAATGCACATATATTGTGGGCCTTGCTTGGAATGAACGAGCTCACATGTAGGTTTATACTTTCATGATAATTGTGAATATTCCTTGCCATACTCTTGTGATTCTCTTGTACATGAACAACTTGATAGAATCTTGCTTCCCATAGTATTGGCATGATAACTTAGAAGTGATTTAAGATTTCTTTTGATACCGCTCATTATGTTTTAGTAATGTCAATCAAGTATGTATGTGAGGTTTCTTTCATTTTGTGGTTGGAATGTAATTGTAAAGATATGATGTTCTTATCGAGCTTTTCAATTTAGCTTTGTGTTCTATAATATCAACTATTTGATGAAATGTTTCTAAAAAGTGTCATGATGCCTTCTAGTGAAACCACATGTAATGTTGTTAAGAGCACTTGGTCATTTTCATACCCATATGTAATGTAGTGGCCTTGTTTGTATTAGAGATTTATAGGAAAAGTATAACTCCATGCTTTGATAGTTGTGATTCATTTCATAAGCGAAGGTTAGTTTGAGATCACTTACATGCTTGTATCATCCGATTTGCAATTTAATCTTATGAAATGAGCTTTGTGGGGTTTATGTTTTGTCACCATGAGCCTTATTCAATGTGAGTTAAAGAAAAATAAATGAGCATGAAATTTCATAACTTTCCTTTACATACACTCGTGGTCACTTGATGCGCCTCTCTAAGTTTAGAGAACCTTTATGTGCTTTATAATTCATTTGAAAAATTCAAGTTAAATTGATGCAAGTATTGCATGCTTTATGTTATGTAGTTTTTGTTTAACTTTGAAAAGATCGTGAAGTTTTATGTTGAAAGACTTCTTCAGTGATTTTGAGGTAGAATGAGCCTTTTAAAAAAATTCTTTCGCTTACTTGTATTTGACTTCAAAATTGGGTTGGAAGCTCTCTTAAAAGATTTAACAGTATATAGCGTGGAGGTTGGAAATTTGTTAAAGAATAATCATGTGTTCTCTTTCTCAAATAACAAGCATTCATAAGGCTTTCACGAAATATTCTAGAGAGGTGTTGGATAGTTTTCATGTTATTTAAATGTGAGCTTTACATAGGCCCTAATGATGTTGTGTATGTTGTTGGATGCATGCTTAATTACAAAGAGTTGACATATTTTGAGATACCCTTATGCTTATTTTAAATCTAGATTTTTCTCTGTCTCTTTTAGCTTCATATGAAAGGTATGTTGGAAATTATGATTTAAAAAATGCTTGTATGTCTTATGTGTTGGGGTCTTATATTTGTCCATGTATATGTAGTATGAAAGAAATTTATATGATTACATAAGTGGTCTCTTTTGAAATTTTGAAAGAAGCATGTGGTGGTTTCTTGGCCTATTGAAAGGCATTATAGGTTGCAAATTCATGACAAATGTTACATGTTTTGTATTAAAGCAAGTTTATGAATTTGACCTAAAGCCTTTCTTGGAATCATTGATAGCGTGTAGCATGAGAGGTGAAAATTTGTTGGAAGAACTCTAAAGCTTACTTTATGCCGGAAAGAGCTTTGGTTTGTTATATGTTGGGAATATTTATGGTTTGTTTTATGTTGGAAAGCCTTGTGAGGGATTTCATGTTGGGAAGCTCCATGATTCACCTTGTGTTAAAAAATTGGATGACTTCCTCAATGTTGGAGAATTCCACAAGTTGCTTTATAATAGGAAAGTTATATGAGATGTTTTATATCTAAGAATTTGATAGCTTTTGTTGAATTATGTTGGTGGAATTTTGAAAACATGTTTTTAAAAAATATTGGTTTTCTTTGGGAGTTAGATAAATTCTAATTCTAAAATCGAATCATTCCGTTAGAAAGAATATATCATCTCGAAAGATGAAAATAAAATTTCATAATGACGTTCAGATTTAGAATTATGAAATTCATCTTGAATATTATGATCGGATGCTAAAGAGAAATTCATATGGCCCCGAAGGGTCAAAATGAGGTTCAACTAAATATCCAGCTACAATATTCAAGAAGTGTGATTGTTAGGTTCACATCCAAAGCCTTATCAAAGAAAGATGTATCTCCCCGAAGGGAGAAAATATCATTCGATGATAATTCTTTGAATATGATAATAATGATCACTAATATTTTAAATTTTCCCAAAGAAATCCAATTGAGTTTTGAGAAATCAATTTTTTAAAATCAGGTGCGTGTGTGGTTCTAAATCTCCTACGAGCGCAAGCCCTCGTAGTTAATTACATCGTAAGAAAACGAGGTCTCCTACGAAAACTCTCGATTAAAATAATGGCAGAATTTTGTTAGAATTTCTAGGAGTGATATCAAAGTATGAATAGAATTATTGGAAAATCAAAAGGGAATGGATCAAAATTGAGCAGTTATTAACGGAGTCAAAGGATGAGAGGTAGGGGACACTTTGACATTCCAGAACCATCCGGAAGTGTCCCAACTTAATCTAAGTGTTGGGCTTTATGTTTTAGGATTGAAATGAAGCTTTAATTAGAGTTAAGTATTTTATTAGAAATTTGGGACTATATTCCCGAAATTTGGGGTCTTATAATCAAAGATCTGCCCGGATCCTAAATCTATTTTGGACACTGGACCACAGTCGTCCGATCCTAACTAATGCAGTGCAAGGTCTGGACTTACCCCGGCCTGGATTGGGGAGCCAGCTAACCACCTAATCGATTTAAAATACATGAATCCGGTCTTTTTATGAAAGAATGGTAGGGACGTTGTAATTAAAGTTTTGGAGAGTTGGGGCCGACATCTAGAGACTCTCCTAATTGGCCCCTTTGACTTATGTCGGGTGCCAAAATGCTAAGGACTATGAATTTAAAATTTTGACTCTTTAATTTGTATCTAATGCAATGCATGCTGGTTAACAACCTCAAATCAAATATGCTTGAAAATTTTAAAACAGGCTTATAAAATAATTTTTTAGAAGACTGGACTTCCCCAGGTCCGGCACCTCGTCCTCATAGGTCAGATTATCCGGACTCTACCCGCAGGCGGGGAAGGGTCTAAAGCAAGGAAAGAGTAATGCAGAAATATGCATGCGACCCTGGGGTCGATCCCCGGCTAATTCCCTAGATTCGTTATCTTTCTATGTTATTTAGACTCACTAAAATTTTAGACTTTAAGGTTATGAATATAAAAAAACTTTCACACCCTCACGAGCCTCACGTATCCAGGCGAAAACAAAGAGCGGCATGCAATCGCCAAAAAACTAGTAAAAACAAGTAATCCTAGAGGCAATCAAATCATCACATCAAATATAAATTAATTAATAAATGTCCATAGGCAGAATTGCCTTGCTTATTACAAACCAGAATATTGCAGAAAGTAAAGTGGCCGGGCACCACTGACAACAACCCGGATTCTAAACCTAGTAACGACGCAAGTTATTTTGAGTGGGATACTCTCAATCTTCAAATCTTCAAATCTTCAATTTCATTCTTCTTTGGACTCCTTTTCTTCAATCTTCTTGGAATCTTCGTAGTGGATTACCCAAATGGACAAGAGGGCACTTCCCTCTAAGGGGGAAGGCCACTCTTTCCTCTTTGGGTAAGGAAGAGGTATGATCCAAATTTGGATTTCCAAATGGAAAAGGAGTGTTCCCTAAAGGGGTATCCTTTCCTCTTTGGAATCCAAGCTTTGGATCTATGTATCCCAATTCAAAATAAACTTTCACAACACTTGACACTTGCACAAATTACATTTATATCAAAATAAAAGATCTAGACTCACCTGCAGGGTTATCCTAAACAATTAATATATATAAAGCAGTTATTCCCAAGCAGTTGTATATGAGCAAAAAAAAAAGTAAACACACTGGCCACGCTCTTTTTATGATTTGGGGGCTTTAGCAGCTGAAGCACCTGTGCAAAGAGTTTATAATATTTATGCATTTTTTTTTGATTTGCCCCCTTTTTTTTTATTGCCCTGCATGAGCGTGGCCACCTGCAGAAAACTGTGTCAACATCCAGATCGTACCTAACCTAAGGGTAATCTAGTCGCCAAACACATCAATCCATCCACAGAGTACAAAAAAAAAAGCAAGCAAACACAGCAAAGCAATTTCATCCACAACATGCAGTGAAAACTACGAAAAACCCGGCACACAGCAGTAAAGTAAACACCGGCCTAACCTAGATCTAGAGTTGGTTATCCTAGCACATCATCTAAAGTGTGTGAGAAAGGTCGTGTGGCTGGGGTAGATCCTAAAGTGGGTTATTAATTGAAGTTGTCTAAAGGTTTGGATTTGTTAAGGCTTAGAAAAGGGGGGGGGGGGGTTTAGATTAAAATTTAAATATTAATGAATTAAGAATTTTAATTAGAAATATTTTTAGAAGTTAATGGATTGCTACCTTTGTTTCACACCGAGGCCGTGAAGTTTATTTCACCTTCCTCGGGGCTAAGCTAATAGCCTCGTAGGCCTGGGTTGCCCAGTAGCAATCGGGGTTAATTAAGTTATTTAAATTGGTTAGAATTAAAAAAAAAAGGTGGATTAATATAAAGAAATGAGTTAATTACTAATTTTTAAAGTTGATTAATTTAAGTTTGCCATTAATTGATTCGTGGCGTTGTGCCACCAGGCTCGAGGAACCAGCCTCCTTAGGACACTTAGCCCCGCAGCCCGGAGTAGTCCAGCCGATAAACCAAATTAATGTAATTGAATTAGAGATTTTTAAAATGTTAAGTAATTAAAAATTAATCTATTTTAAGATTTAACACCCCTTTGAATTCGTTCGTGGCGTTGTGCCACCAGGCTCGAGGAACCAGCCTCCTTAGGACACTTAGCCCCGCAGCCCGGAGTAGTCCAGCCGATAAACTTCATCTTTAGGGTGGTTGTTGTGTTTTAAAGGGTTTGTTAAGTGTTTTAAGCATTAAACCAATATTTTCTGAGTTTTAGAATGATTTTGAGCTTTTATGAATTTTTGAATATTTTAATGATTTAATTAAGGGGTTGAAAAAAAATTGACTTTTTGATTAAGACCAAATTCTGGAATGTTTGTATTTTATTAAAATACTAGACCTTACTACGATCAGTTGGAAGGTAAGTACGTTGAAATCAGATTTTTTTGCATTTTATTACGAAGGTTTGAAGTTCTGAACTAGTTTTGACTACGGCTTGACCAATTTGTTGACTTTTCGAAATATTGCAGATTTCTGGAATTTAACATTTTTAATAAATATTAGAGCTTATTAGGAATTGAATGCAAGTGAGTTTGGGTGATTTGGATTTTTCTAGAATTAGTTATGGATATTGGAAGATTTGACTATTTAATGAATCTTTGAAATTTCTTAATTAGAAAGCCCTTTTTTTATGATTTTCCTCCAAATGAATCCCAAACTTCTTGAAATCAACTCCAAAGGTCAGAAATGACCTAAGGAGAGATTTTCAAGTGTTTGGGAAATTTTTGGAAACTTTAATATTTTTTTTTTAATGAATTAATGGATTAAATGTTGATTTTCACTTAAAATTAGATTAAGGTTCAAACTGCTGTCAAATTAAGGAGCTTTTAATTTTCATTGGTTAAGGGCTTGATTCTGGTCAGTTAGAGGGTTTATATGTATTTTTTGGATTTAAAATGAATTTATTACATTTTTTTAGAAGTTTTAAAGGCTCAATTAAGGGTATAAACTTAGAAAATTTGATTAAGGGTCTTAATGACTTCTAAATTCAGTGAAAATTTTTCTAAGGAAGAGAATGTCACTAAGTTTAAATGTTTGAAGTTCCAACTCAAGAGGGAGTGAATCCTAATTATTGGAAACATTCTAAGTTTTCTATACAAATCCTTAATTATTGTCCTTAATGACACTAAGTTTAATGGGCTCAAATCAATGTATTGTCTAACCCTTGAACAAAGCATAAATAAGCACATGAAATGGCACAATCAAGTCCTTAAGACTAGGAGAGCCTAGGCTAGGTGGTGTGTGCACCCTAAACATGCAAAGACTAGACCCTTTTTTATTAATATAGCTAAATTGTGATTAATGAATAATTAGGATATAATTACCCATTAATCACCTTCCCCCATGTATTCCATTCACATATCCAACTTATGCTTAAAATTTCAAACTCTCCTCTTAAACTCTTAGGGATTTAAATATATATATAATATAGTTTTAAAGTAGATATTTTTAAATATATATATATATATATATATATATATATGAATATATATATATACACATATATATGCAAATATATATATATATATTAGGATAAAATAATTGAAGATATTATAGAAATAAGATCTTAAGGATTGAGAGACCCACTGACCTTGGAGTCATTTGAAAATATCCTTTAAGATATAAGATAATTATCATAATATTTAATTAAATATTAATAAACTATTAAAATAATCATATAACTCAAGCTAATATTAAAATCTAATTGAATAACTCTGAAATTTTTTTTTTTTTGAAGTCAGTAATACATCCTATAATATTCATACCAAATTTCAAAGTAATATACCTTATATATTTTTAATTAAAAATAAAATATAATTTTCTGTATTTCTTAAATTATTAATAAAATAATACTCAAAATAGTCTCATTTTATTTTTAAAATAAACTAGATGAAATTATGAACAGTTTGATATATTATACTAATTTTTTGGTTTTATAATTAATTTGTTATGATTTTTTGAAGTTATATCAATTAAAATAAATTTAATTCCATTAATCAGTCAAACGGCGGCGCCGGCGGGACGCGTGGCTCGCTCGGGTTCGTCCAGCGCAAAACGGCGTGGACACGCGTCTGCCGCAGACCGCTTCACGCGGTTTCACTTAACCACGTCAGCGGTCGGCGGAGACCGTTGGATCAGCCGCGGGTTTGATCTAACGGCTGGGATCGTATCCCGCCGTTTGATCTCAACAGGAGAAGATCAGACGGCGGATGTTCGATCCCGCAACTCTGCACAGACGGTCCTGATTTCGTCAGACGATTGATTGAACATTAAATGGAATACACGGGTGAACCAAACCGCGGAACGGCTTGATCTGGACCGCTGATCGAGTGATCAACGGTCCAGAAAACGTACGCCTGGGCTAGACTGCGAAAACGCCCTAGGATCCGTTTTTTGGTTCGTTCTCTCGATCGGGTTGACAAAATCACTTGAAATTTTAAACTCAAGAAGAAGACATGAACAGAAACAGTGGGGGAAGATTGGTTTTGCTTAACAAACTCTAGGCATAGAGCTAATTAATTCCATCTAAAGTGAACTAGATCTAAAGTTTTTAAGAGATTATACCGTTGGATCTTGGAAATTTCTGGATTGATGAGCTTGTAGACTGTCCAAGTGAAGATCCCTAGCACGAAGACGAGCTCGAACACGCCTGGATCGACTGCTACAAGCTTGAGACGGACTAGGTGGTGGACTCGCCGGAGAACTGGCCGCCGGTGACGTGCAACCACTTGGATCTTGTAGTGGGAATGTAGAGGAAGCCCTGGGGATCTCAAACGAACAAAGAACTCGCTCTGGGAGGCTAGGGTTAGTGAGAGAGAGTGCCTTGATCCAATGAATCAAAAAGAGAACTTTTTTTCCTATTCAAACGGCCTGGGCTGGATTGGATGGCTGGGATCGACTCCTAGGCTCTCCAGATGATGCCACCTGTCCCTGGGAAAGCTGGAAGACTGTCCCAAAGGCTGGACACGCCTCATTCCCATTGGGTGAACTTGGGATGAGTGGAGGGGGACATTGCTTCTTATGGCTAAACCAGGCAGTTAGAGCAGCTTAAGCAGGGGTTAATTAAAGGAATAAAGCTAAAAAGATGAGGTTAGGCGTGTGATATAGGAAGGGAAAGGGGTTTAGTATGGCTTTGACCATGAAAAGAGATTTTTTTTTTTAAAGGGTTTTGACTGTCTTGACCAGTCAACTGGTCAATGACTGCTGATGTGGCATGGAGAGAGCAGTAGCAACCAATGGGAGAGCTTCCAAGGTTAGGGAAAATGAGTTTGAGATTAAAAAGGAAGGTTTGACCATTTAAAAGAAGGGTTTAAGGCTCTATTGACTTGGTTTGACCAGTCAACAAAGTCAAAATTGATGATGTGGCACTTGGGGAGGTAAAGGGTTATTTGGGACGATTTGGTTAAGGGTCAAAAGTCAAAAGTCAAAGCTAGGAGAAATAGGGGCAAATGCCATCAAGATTTGACCAAGAATTGAGGGTTGACTTGGTCAACTCAAGTTAGGTTGGACTCCAAATAGGTTTAGAAATATTCAAGGTATTGAATGGAATGATTTCAAGGGTTTGAAGATGTTGATATAGTTAAATGAGTCAAAATGGTTCATTTGAACTCTTAAGGGTTCATTGGGTCAAACCATGTTGACTAGGTCAACCAAGTTGACCCAATGGGTGAGCTTGGGCTGGATAAATTTGAGATGATGTTTGGAAGTCATTGGAGGTGGTCCCCAAGTCTAGAGAGGTCAATCGGGTCAAAACCCCTATTTGAACCCTTAAGGGCCCTGTTAGGTCAACCATGTTGACTTGGTTAACTAGGTTGACCTAGGAGCCGGGAATGGGTTCAATAAATTTGAAATAATAATTGAAACTTGCTGGAGGTGGTTGGATTCAATTTGGAGCTCATTTGGTTGGAAATCAATACTTGAGCCCCATGGGGGTATTTTGGTCATTTTGGGCTCATGACCACTAGGGGCTAAAATGAGTCCAGAAAGTTTCAGTTTATTAATCAACATGTCAAGATTAATGGTCTGGAATTGATTAGAGGCTTTGGTGAAGGTTCCAAGGTCAAGATCTCAAAGGGGTTAGGTTCAGTGGCATAGGCTGTAAATATTTGAAGGTTTTACAGCCTTCGAATTTTAATTCAGATCCTGGGGTTAGAGACCTCAGAATGAGCTCAAAGTTGGAGGGTAACCTCTAGAGACATGTCTTATCACTTTGCAAGTGATAGACCCTGGATCAGAGATCATTTGACTGGGTTTTAAAATGTTTGAAAAAAATCTCTAAAAAGGGTGATTAGGACAGGGCCTCTAGAGTTTGGATTTGAGTCTGAATTCTGGGTTTGGATTTGATTTGAAGTTTGAATTAGTTTGGATTTGAATTGGATGGAGTTTGAGATTCAAATTGATCACAGGTAGGAATCAAATTGAAATTGGAGTGGATTAAATATAGGAATTGATTTAAAATTGAGGTTGATCAAGGGTGGAGATTGATTTGAAGTTGGAGTGATCCTAAGGTATAGAAGAATTCTACGATTCAGGATTTAAGGGAATCCTAGGCTCTAGAATAGGCTCTAAGGTCTTGGATCTAGAAGGATCCTAAGGTCTAGAGTGGATCCTAGGGTCTAGGATTAAATCTGGGTTCTGGATGGGTCTTAGTGACCTCATACAAAAATGAGGTCAACAAATTATAAATGATAATTTGCTATGAGTTTGGAGCTTTATTTATAACTTTCAAAAGTATCTTTCTACATTCCATTTATTACTTGGTGTTAAGAGTTTTGGAGAAAAGTCATTTGGCTTGTTTGATGGTATATTTTGTGAAAGGAAGATGTTGAAATATTCTTTTGCATTTGTTTGAAGAAGTTAGTAGTTAGAATATTTTGTAAATGTTGGAATAAAAGAGAAGTGTATGTGTTGGAAAACTTTTTGAGTTGTCGGAGTAAGATTCATATGAGGTTGTGCTTTGCTCTTCTTATTTAGTCTCATGAGATGATTGGAAGAAAGAATGTTGGGGCAATGTTTTGCATCAAATGCAAGTGTCTGGAGAGTTTATCATGTCTCTTGTTCCAAATATGAGTTTTTAATCAAATTTATCCAATGTTGCATTGTGATTTTGGAGAAGTTTCACTTACTTTATATTCTCATAATGAAATATTACATGGGCATTTTGCTATGATTGAAGCATGTTTTAGGTTGTGGATAATTATGCTTCATGTTGATTAAAACTCCTAAGATTGAATTATTCAAATACAAGATGGCTTATTTTATGTTGGAGGGCCTTTTGAGTTATATTCATTGGAAAAGTTTTTTTTTGTGAATTATTTTGCCTCAAAAAGTTCTACTATATACTTTGTGAGTGTTTTATAATAGAAAGCTTCATAAAACCTTCTTGTTAGAAGATTTTCATGGATAAATCCCACGTCAAAGATATTTGTCTCGTGTTAAAAAAGGTCATAGCAGATTTCTTATAAGAAAGTTTTATGTGTTGCTTTGTTTGGATAGTCTGATAAGTTGTTTTAGGGATTGTGGATTATATGAATGAATTTGCATTTTTTAAAGACTCTTTCAGTTCTCTTTTCAATAATGATTTTCTTTCTCTTATTCATGTTTGATTCTAGAAGATGGGTCAATAAAAATGGAGAGTTAAAGCATGTTTGGGTTTGGAGTGGAAGAACTTGTTTGGGTTTTGGGTTTCCAGATTTGTTTCGTCTTCTCTATTTTAGGTTTTATATTGAGACTGATATGAGTAGTTGTGTCAAATATTTTGAGTGCTTTCTTAAAATGTGGGAACAATAAATAACATCAAAACCTACTTTCTCTCACATGCATTTGGCTTAAATGTCGAATATGAGTGAAAGGTGTGTTAAAGGCATGTCTAGCTTTGAAAGGGGATGCCTAACAATGAGATGCTTATATAATTTTCTTCCAAATTTATTTCTTTTCTTTTCTTTGTTAGAAGCTTTACCTTATAAGAATGGATGAGTCGTATATAGTTTATCTCATTATTAAGAATTAAGCCCAATGTGAAAAGCATGTGAACGAGTTTGTATTGTTATTTTTCATGAGAAGTTCTTGAAAGCATGTTTGATATTATGTGGTGAATAAATTTACAACTATGCTATGTAATCTTGCTTGCCTTATATCCCAATCCTAAAGTGAGATTGTAGAGTTATGTTAGCGAATCTCCATGCATACTTGTGTTTTGATATCACATGTCAATCTTAATTTTGTATGTTTCAACTAATCACATTTTCGATGCATTATCCGTTAGTGAATGCTTATGTAATGTTTCTTGAGTTTAAAATTCACTTACATACTCAGCACAATGCAAAGGTAGAGACTTGTAATTACATTATAGAACTTCACTCATTATGCATTTTTGGTCATAAGTATATATGTATTGATTTCATATTCGAGTGTATTTTTAATGTTTAAAAATTGTCACATATTTCACATATGATATTTCTTACTCATGTTTTCATACTCACTAATCTAAACATGTCGAATTCTATATGCTATTATTATTACTTGTTTGCCCCATTCACTTGTGCATGCTTTATTTCCATATACTTTAGATAACTCTCAAAATTATAAAACCTAGTTATTTTAAGTTAATTCTTGCTTAACTGTATTCTACACTCACCCTATATTTGCTCTTTCTTTATTGTTTGTGACGTACAATGTATCATATATAGGCAAATCAATTGGATCATTTGCTTGGGAGATTTTAAGTGGGTATGCCATGGTTAAGTATAATCTCTGCTACTTATAAAGAGCTCTAATTATATATCAAAATTATTATACATCACACATATTTTGTTAACAACTTTAGTTTAATATATATTTTAAAATATTTAGCTAGCTGGCCATAGGTTAGTGCATTGAAAAATCTTTATCCTTGTGGGCCAAGGCTTGTACCCTTCTACTAGCCCTAGAAACCCTAATGGTCACCTTAGGCCTGTAGTGTATGCCCACCAATTTGTTTCAGGTACATCGTAGTTTTCCCACACAAAGTGGACACCGTTAGGATGTTCCCTTTTTTCAGTTTTGGGTGTGATACCACCTCTTTCTGTGATCCCTAGAGACTATTAGGGTCATTTTTAGGCTTGTAGTGTAGGTCACCTATATATACATATATATATATATATATATATATATATATATATATATATATATGCATTACATTAGGATTGCTTAAGTGAAGATTCAAAATAGAATGTATTTAGGTTGCTTGTAAAAGTGAATTTTTTTAATGTATAATGTATCTAGGACTTCATGTAAAGTATTCATCATATTTGTGTATGCTTTAGTTTCAAAGACTTATTATGGACCTCCAAAAGGACATCACTGGTTGCAGAATATAGAGGGTGTACGACCGCACCACCCTGAGGGATAGAGATGATCGCGGGCCTTCGCTCTCCTCGCAAACAGACTAATAGAAGGGCATATTAAATTGCATATATGACTAACCATTAGGGATAGCAACTCTCTCCAGCGCACCCCAATAGGTAGCAATATATATAACCTGATTGTAACAACGGGTTTCCCCTACCCGATACATCAGCTCGAGTGGGGTTTATTTGATGACGGGGTTCTATTTCCCATTGGCGCAAGCCCCTGTGGTTAATTACATCTTGAGCCTAGGGCCCGAGAAAACTCTCGAATAAGGATCCAATATTATTCTTTCTCAAAGAAGGGGATTGTAATAGAAACGGGAGACTAGGAGATCCTACTCAAAAGGAAAGATAAGGCTCAAGTGACTTAGTCAATATGCATGGCTCATATCAGTATCTAGAGGTCCAAGACATTGAGAAAGTGGAGAAAAGAAATCAATCACTCAAGGCATCTAGAGAGAAAGGATGGAAGTGACAACATTCATGTGATGCAGATAAGTAGGATTTATAGTTCCTGAAGCAAAGAAACTTACCCACTATTTAGACATACTACGAGACATCTTGTGTAGTATCCTCGAATCCTAGATCTAAGGTGGGTTTAATATTATACCCAACACTAACACCCATGTCCTATCTAACGTAACTGAACTTATATCCTGTCTGAAAGGAATGCCAGCTAACCTCCTAAGCGCTTCAAATTGATATTATCCAGTCTTTATAAAAGATGGGTAGGTAGTTTGAGTATTTTAGAAGTAGGGCTGATATCTAGAGAGTTCTTTAATTGGCCCTAGACTTATGTATGGTGAATGCTCCATGAGCTAATGTAATTAAAATTTTTAATTTAATGAGTTTCTAATGTGATGCATGCTAGTTAAAAGGTCTCCAAATCAAATATGCATGAGATTTTAAAAATAAGCTTATATAAAAATAATTTTTAGAAAAGACTCAGCCTCCCTTAATCTAGCACTTCATCCTAATAGGTTAGATTATCCAAACTCTACCCGTAGGCGGGGAGGTGTCTTATTAGAAGGAGAGAGAAGAATTCAATATTATGCATGTGACCCCGAACGGTTCCAACAGTTCCTTATATTGTTAGGTTTCTATATTATTTAAATCTTAAAATTTTAGAATTTGGTTATGAGTAAAAATGATTTTTGTCCAAGAGAGCTTAGCAAAAAATAGGCCACACACATGCAAGAAAGAAACCTAAAAAAAACTATCAAGTTCTACTTCACTATCAATAGTAAACACAATAATAAAAATTCACAAAAATGTAAAAAAGTAGAGTCTAAAGTCCACGGAAAGTGCCATATAAATACAACCCAGGGTCTGCAGAAAAGTAATGGTGGCCAGGCTCCACCGATAATAACCTGAATTCTAATCCTAAGGGATGACACAAGTCTTAAAAGCCAGACATTTTGCCTTCAAGTCTCCGTCTTCGAGTGGATCATCCTTCTCTGGATCATCTCCCTTTAGATCATCTCCTTTAAGCTCCATCTAATTCGTCCTCCAGAAGGGTATCCAAATGACTAAGAAATTCCTCGAGAAGGGGCCTTTCTTATTCTCTTTAGGTACCTTATATTTAAAATTTTGGATTTTTAGACTTTTACAACTCAATATGAATACAAATTAAATTTAAAAAATATAAAATCTAGACTCAAACTCTTGCATGATTATCCTAATAAAAATCACAAGAAATAACATACAACATCCCAAGCAGTTAATATTTGTAGAAAAATAAACACGCTTGGCCACACTCTTTTAATTTTTAGGCGGCTAAATAGTCTCTGGAGCATATGCAGAAAACAACATTAGTATTCAAAGCTTTAATTATGATTTCCCCTTTATTAGCGTTGCAGGAGTGTGGCCACCTGCACAAGACTGAATTAATATAAAGGTAGCCCTAGCCCATGTGGAATTTTAATGCACAAATCACATCATGAATAAAGTACAATAACAAAATAAATATCATAACAAACATAATACAACAGAGCAAAGCAAACTAATCAATCACTCATGCAACACATAATTGCATCACATCACAACAGCAAAAAAAGTAAATAAGGCACTGACCCTAATCTTAGAGCTAAAAGTGATGTCTTAGCAAGCAACTCTATGTGTGTGGTAGACTTATGTGGCTTTGGATAGATCCTATATTAGATAGTAGATTCAAGTTGCCTAAGATTAGAGTTTGTTGAGGGTCTAAAAAAAACTTTATCTAAAGTTTAAATATTAATGAATTAGAATATATTTTAGTTAATTTTAGTTTTTGGATCAATTTTAATACTTAAGGTGATAATCTTGAAAGTTTAAGTTATATTATCCAATTTTGAAAGGTTCCGGGTCCTCCTATATGTTAGGCTAAGGGGGTCTAAAAGGTCGCTATGGGAAATAGGCTAGATCTAAGGGTTCTAGCATTTTAATTAAATATTAGGCCTTACAAGAAATAATTAAGCTTTGAGTTTTCTAGATTTGGAGTTTTCTAGGCAAGGTTATGAATTTTAGAAGTATTGGGCAGTTAATGAATTATTAGAAACTTTTTAATTAGAGGTGACTTAGGGATTTTGATTCAAATCAACTCCAAACAGATTGTAATCAATCCCAAAGGTCAGAAATGACCTAAGAAAATATTCTCAAGTGTTTAGAGAAAATTTAGAATTTTAAATAATTTTTAATTATTTAATAAGGGAAAAAATAATTTTAATTAAAATTAAATTAAGGCTCAGATTAAAGTCCAATTAATTGGCCCTAGTTATCTAAGGTGAAAGGATGAATTCTGGAGAGTTTGATGTATTATGGGTAATTTTCTAAGTTAAAATGGATTTATTAGAATTTTCTGAAGCTATCAGGATCTAATTAAGGAGTTAAATTAGGGTTTATTAATTATGGGGTTTAAAGGCTCCTAAAAATTTATAGAGAATTCAAGGAGGTTTAGGATGTCACTAATTTTAAATGTTCATGTCAATTAGCGATCTATCCTATATTCTAGAATTTTTTAAGTTTGCTAGACGAGTCCTTAATTATTATCCTTAGGGTGTCACTACATTAAATGGGTTTGAAATAAAATTTTGGACTAACCCTTGAGGTAAAATACAAGGAAGTGCATCAAAATAGTAAACACATCAAACCCTAAGCTCTAAGAGGACCTAAGCTAAGTGTTCGTGCATCCTACACATGCAAAAGAAGATAAAATATGTAATTAAACAAATTTAACAAGGAGATTAGTGAATGATTGGAACACAACCATTTACTAATCCACCTCCCCCATGAATGCTACTCATAAGAATGATTTATGTTTAAAATTTCACAAAGTGGATCTCCCAAACTTAGGGATTTAATTATATCCGTAATTTAAAAATATTTAAAATACCAATAAATATAATTTTTTATAAAATAATGTAATTAAAAATAAATCAATTTATACTACATAAATATAGGGGAGATCCACTTTCCACCAAAAGAGGTTTAAAAATAATTCAAAATAATTTTTAATTTAAAAAATTTCATATTAATTACTTAAATATTATTTAAATAATCAAATAAGTATATAATACAGAAAAATAAAGTTTTGATATCTGTAAGTATTTTTAAATGAAAATACATTTTCTAAAAATTTAGATGTATTATGCGTCAAAATCGGATTTGGAGCAAATTTATAGTGAATTATGAAATTACTAAACGACAAGAGGGGGGGTGAATTGTAAAAAGTTTTCTCTTAATAAAAAATAAACCCTAAACAAGAGTTCTAATTTTTGTTGGTTTTTGAAATATTAAAATAAAGATCAATGCAATTTTACTTGACCAAAAAACCACGTGCAATAGATATGAAAAATTAAAGTGCAAGCAAAAAGTAAACAATGATAAAGAAAGAACACACCAAGATTTTTATAGTGGTTCGGTCAAAATATGACCTACGTCCACTCCCCGGAGTCCTCCACTCCGGGATTTTCACTATAAAAATAGTTCTCCTTTTGCCCCCCCTTGGCAAGGCGGAGAAGCCTGTACAAACCTCCCTTTCACCAACCCGGCGTGGCGGAAGACCAAACTCTGTTTTCGCCCTCCTGGCGACGGCAGAGAACCTTCTCGTTTTTCTCCCTCCTGGAGAAGGCAGAGAACCTCGAGGTAACGGATGCAGACAGGCCTTTCCCTTGGAGATCCTCCCTCAAATCCTTCTCGGGCCACAGGAGGAGCAAGATGCAGCGAGCTTGGAGCAACCGTGTGATCTCCCTCACACCTCTTCTCCCTCACAACGCTCACCTCCTCCTACCTTTCAACCCTCAAGAATTTCTCTTGAGTTTTCTCCCTTGGAATCCCCTCTCTAATCACGTTCACCCTTTCTAACAAAACTATTTCAAAAAGAACTTGATTGGCATCTAAAAAAGGCTCCAAAAACCTCTGAATTCAAAATTAGCCGTTACTGTTCGTACAGTACGATTCATCATCGTACAGTACGATCTTCATAAACAGCCGTCGTCCTGGTACGAAGGTGTACGAACAGTACAAAAACAATTCGTACTGTACGATACAATATCGTACGGTACGATTCAACAACATACTATTCGTACAGGACGATGGTCTGGACGATCGGATGTCGTCTCTGTTCATCGTATGGTACGATTGACATCATACAGTACGATGTGACAAAAACCAAGAGATCGTACCGGACGCTATCCGGGACGATCATACTTCGTCTCTGTTCATCGTATGGTACGATCAAGTTCGTACAGTACGATGTTCAAATTTCAATTAGGCCTTGATTACGTGCACTAATCACGGGTTAATTTAAGTAAGTATTTGAAACCCATCGTACAGTACGAACATATTCGTACAGTACGATGTTCAAATCTCAATTAGGCCTTGATTACGTGCACTAATCACGTGTTAATTTAAGTAAGTATTTAATACAGATCGTACAGTACGAACAAGTTCGTATAGTACGAACGGCGCAAAAATCACTTCCTCAAATTAAGACACGGCTAGGGTTTTTGGATCTGAACATATCGTACAGTACGAAGTACGTCGTACAGTACGATCTATTCACAGATTTGCCCACATAGCTTGGATCGTACGGTACGAAATAACATCGTACAGTACGATCTCCAGAGAAGAATTTTACTTATATTTTCAGTTAAAAAAAAAAAATTCTCCCCCTGTGTGTGTGCATGGTTGCTCTTACTCTTTCGCATTTTGTGGCCAGACTCAATAAAGTAAAAAATACAATAAATGGAAAAATACAATGTTTGACTCGTACTCCTAATCTACCCGGTCTTGAGTCTTCCTTTCTTCCTGAGTCACTTGTGATCTTCCTGAAATGTTAGTGCTCAAGGAAAATAACAAATAAAATAATAAGCAATGAAAAGCAGTTCCAAGTCACTCATTATTTGGCATCATCAAAATCTCAAACTCGGGGCCATGAGTTGCAACAATCTCCCCCTTTTTGATGATGTCAAACAATTTGTTGCAAGTAAGAAAGATAAATATTTCTTTTGTGTTTTTTTTTTTATTTTTTGTTTTTTTTTTTATTTTTTTTTTTTAAAAAAAAATTAAACACAAGAAGGGAAGAAGGAAAAAAAAAACTACAAGCAGGTAGGAAACAACACAAAAGAAACTGTATTTAGATAAAAAGGCATTACAACAAACTTCTCCCCCTTTTGACAGCACAAAAAGGAGGAGCCACTAAAAGCTCAAAAGCAGAAAAAATAGAAAAGACTACAATGCATACATAGACAATCTAGTCAGACGGGTCCTGATCAGGTGGAGGTGGAGGTGGATTTGGCTGAAAGTATTGAAATAAAGTGTCGAAGCGGTGATCAATCGCAGTAAAACGCTCGCCAAACCATCGCATATCAGCCTCGTGTTGCTGATGTTGTTCCTGAATGTGCATGTCGAGGCGGGTCTGCAGCTGGTCGAAGCGGGCGACTAGATCATCATTTGGGAGTGGAGGAGCTGGTGCTGGTGCAGGTGCTCGGGGTGCAGCATGGCGTCGGGGTCGAGCTGGAGCTGCGGCTGGTGCATCTTCTCCTTCTTCTTCGTCAAAGACGGGTTCTTCAGGCTCATGTCCCCGATGAAAGAGGATACGGAAGGAAGCATCCGTATAGAAAATAGGAAGCATATCGGGTTCAGCAGGATAGGTTAATTGATATTTATGGTAGAGGATATATCCTATGAGGTGACCAAGAGCCAGATTTTGTTTCCGTCGAGTGGTGGGAAGACGAACAAAAGTCATGTGCCTAATATAGTTGCTGATCAAATCGACCTCATCAAACTTAATATTGGACATAATGAGGTAGGTAGCGACTGACAGGGTAGGGGTCAGATTGATGCGGTCGCCACCTTTGGGTATGATAGAGGTTCGAAGGACATGTTGAATTATACGGGCATTGCGGTTTAAGGAATGGACTAGGGCTGGTGTTGATGAAAAACAGTGTTCCTAAGGACTCTATTTACATCGCTCCAATCAAAATCATCAGTTAGAAACGAGCGAACCATAGGTCCTTCAGTGGACAGCCCAATATGTTGGGCGATGTCGGCTCTAGTTATTTCCACAGGGCGGCCACAAACAAGGGAGTGAAAAGTGGTGTTATCTACTGTGTAGGTGAGATTTGCGAGGAATTCAAAAAGGAGTTCAGAGTTGTAAGGGAACGCAAGGGTAAGTAGGAATTGAAAGGTAGTGGAGGCAAAGAGGCCCATTACCTCGAAATTTAGAGCGGCTTGATTTAGCATTTTCGAGGGCGAGATTTTGCAAGCCTTGTAGCGGTAGTAGGCTTCCTCATTTTCGCTATTCAGAAAGCGATCGGGTTGACGACTAGATGAGGATGAGCTTCCGGCAGTCATCCGACCTCGCTTAGACATTGTAGGAAGGCACGAAAACTAGTGGAAGGCTGAGAGGGAAGATAGGTGAATGAATTTAACAGCCTATGCAAGGGTTTATATAGAATTTTCCGGAGATCGTACAGTACGAACAGGAGATCGTACAGTACGAAATACAATTAATATCCTGACCGGTCGTTTCGGAAAAAGAGGTCAAATCGTACAGTACGATCAGACGAATATCGATCGTCCCGAGGTTCTCAGTACGACTTTTGACCAAAAGTTTCGTACTGTACGAATACGTGGATCGTACAGTACGATACATAATAAATATCGTACCAGCGCGCTTTAACTCGAATTTGTCCTTTGTGCTGATGTGGATCGTACAGTACGAATACGTGGATCGTACGGTACGATACGCAATAATGTCGTACCAAACGTCTTTAATTCGTCCCAATCCGTTGCTGACGTGGATCGTATTGTACGAAGGGGAGGTATCGTACAGTACGGTAGGTAATATTGCGGGACGATAATCGTACAGTACGATGGGTATCGTATAGTACGATCAACAGAGCTGAATTCTGCCTATTGGTGGACGCTAGATTTGTGATACGTCGTACAGTACGATATAGATCGTACAGTACGATGAACAGTCAGTGTGAATTTTGGTGTGGTGAGTGTGTGGTGATCAGGAGCAGCCCTAAAGATTTTTTTTTTTTTTTTTTTTTTTTTTTATATTATGCATTTATATCTATGACACCTAATCTAGTCCTCAAGGTGCTAAAGGTGTCAAACGCTAATGGTTTTGTGAATATGTCTGCCAATTGATCTTCTGTAGCGACGTGATGTAATTCTATATCTCCCTTAGCGACGTGATCTCTAATGAAATGATGTCTAATGTCTATGTGTTTTGTTCGGGAGTGCTGAATTGGGTTCTTCGAGATACAAATTGCACTTGTGTTGTCACACATGATCGAGATGGTTCCAACAGGTAGTCCAAGATCAAGAATTTGTTGTTTTAACCATAGTACCTGTGCAACACAACTTCCTACTGCAATATATTCTGCCTCGGCTGTGGAAAGTGCTACTGAGTTTTGCTTCCTACTGGACCAAGAAACTAATGATTGTCCGATGAATTGACAGGTACCAGAGGTGCTCTTTCTATCTATCCTACATCCTGCAAAGTCAGAGTCTGAGTACCCAAGGATTTCAAAGGAAGTGCTGTGTCTGGGATACCAAATTCCTAAGTTTGGTGTGCCTAGTAGATATCTAAGAATCCTTTTAACAGCAGTTAGGTGAGACTCTTTAGGATCGGCTTGGAAACGGGCACAAAGGCATACACTAAACATGATGTCCGGTCTACTGGCAGTCAAGTAAAGAAGTGATCCAATCATTCCTCTATATTTTTTCTGATCTACTGATTTTCCACTAGGATCCTTATCTAATTGGATTGTCGAACTCATTGGGGTGTTCATGGGTTTTGCACTATCCATTTCATATTTCTTTAAAATATCCTTAATGTACTTTGATTGGCTAAGAAAGGTTCCATTTTCCATTTGTTTCACACTAAAGCCAAGAAAGTAGTTAAGCTCTCCCATCATGCTCATTTCAAACTCATTACTCATTGTTTTTGAAAATTCATCGCATAAATTTTTATCCGAGGATCCAAACAGGATGTCATCCACATATATTTGAACAATGAGAATTTCTTCTTTAACTTTTTGTAAAAAGAGAGTAGTATCTACACTACCCTTTTGAAAACCTCTATCCAAAAGAAATGAGCTAAGTCTTTCATACCATGCTCTAGGTGCTTGCTTTAATCCATATAGTGCCTTTTTTAATTTGTATACATGGTTTGGAAATTGTGAGCTTTCAAATCCGGGGGGTTGCTCAACGTAAACATCTTCCTTAATTACCCCGTTCAAAAAAGCACTCTTTACATCCATTTGATATAACTTAAAGTTCTTGAAGCAAGCAAAAGCTAAGAGCACTCTTATGGCTTCTAGTCTAGCAACCGGGGCAAAGGTTTCTTCAAAGTCTATTCCCTCAATTTGGTTGTACCCCTTAGCTACTAGCCTTGCTTTATTCCTTATTATTGTTCCTGAATCATTCACCTTATTCTTGAAGACCCATTTTGTTCCAACAACACTCTGCTCCTTAGGTCTCTTAACTAACTCCCAAACATCATTCCTGGTGAATTGGTTCAGCTCTTCTTGCATTGCTAGAATCCAAAATTCATCTCCTAAGGCTTGATCTATACTTGTAGGTTCTATCATAGAGATGAAAGCTGAGTGACTAACCTCTTTCCTAAGTCCATGCCTAGTTCTTACACCTTCTGAAGGGTCACCTAAAATTAACTCTTTAGGATGACTAGAAGAATATCTCCATTCTCTAGGCAAGTCTTCCTGAGATTCGACCCTCTCTTCTAAGGTCATAGTCTCTACTCCTTGAATTGCCTCTATTTCATCATCTTCAATTTTAGTTTCTGAGGGCATATCAGATTCATCAAATACCACATGTGTGGATTCTTCTACTACCAGGGTTCTCTTGTTAAAAATTCTATAGGCCTTACCTACAGAAGAATAGCCTAAGAAGACACCCTCATCAGATTTGGGATCGAATTTTCCTAAGGGATGTTTACCATTATTTAAGATGAAGCACTTACACCCAAAGACATGTAAATGTGAAAGGTTTGGTGTCCTACCCTTAAGGAGTTCATACGGAGTTTTATTCAGCTTCGATCTAATGTTTACTCTGTTCAAAACATAACAGGCTGTGTTGACTGCTTCTGCCCAAAAATATCTAGGAAGGGTATACTCCGCTAACATTGCCCTAGCAGCTTCTACCAAGGTTCTATTTTTCCTTTCTGCTACGCCATTCTGTTGGGGTGTTCTTGGAGCTGAGAAATTGTGCTCTATTCCTATCTCTTGGCAGAATGACTCAAATCTTTCATTTTGGAACTCTCCACCATGATCGCTATGGATTGTTGATATCTCACAACCTAATTTTCGTTGTATCCATGTGGAGAAAATTTTAAATTCCTCAAAAGACTCATTCTTGTGTGCTAAGAATCTTACCCAAGTAAATCTAGTGAAGTCATCTACAATCACAAACCCATAATTCTTTCCACCTAGACTGGCTGTACTAACGGGTCCAAATAAGTCCATGTGTAGAATTTCTAGTGGCCTAGAGGTGATCACGTCTCTAATTGAGTGAAAGGATGATTTGACTTGTTTTCCTTGTTGGCAAGCATCACATAAGTGATCCTTGGTGAATTCTAATTTAGGTACACCTCTAACTAGGTTTTTCTGAGTGATGTTTCTAAGAGTTTTCATACTAGCATGGCACAGTCTCCTATGCCATAGCCACGAATCATCAACTATTGTTTTCAAGCAAAATGATTTTGAGTTATCTACACGATCAAGGTCTAACATGTAAACATTGTTCATTCGTTTTCCTTCTAAAATTGTTTCACCAAATAAACTAATCAGGCATTTATCAGTAAAAAATTTAACATCAAAACCTTTGTCACACAGTTGACTAATGCTAAGTAAATTATGTTTCAAACCATCAACTAGTAAAACATTTTCAATTATAAAGTTCTTAGCATTACCAACGATACCTGAGCCTATCACCTTCCTGGTAGTGTTGTCTCCCAACGTTACTTTGCCTCCAGTTTTGGTCTCCAATAGGATGAACTTCTTCATATCTCCAGTCATGTGACGCGAGCAGCCACTATCCAGGTACCACATGCTCTCACTAGGTCTTTTGTGAGAGCATCCCTACAATTTCATTCAAAGATTAGATTTGGGAACCCAAGTGAGTTTGGGTTCCACCTTATGCTTGTATGAATGAGATGTATGCATGTTATGCTGTGATGGATGCAATTTAGGTCTCCACACTAAGTGTGTCCTATGGTGAATTGTGCATGTGCGGGCTATGTGACCTAACATGCCACAAGAGAAGCACCTAACACCAGGAAATGGGTTCACTAATCTATGAGTGTGATGGTGCCTCTTCCTAAGGTTTTGTGATGTATGCTGTGTTGGAGGTTTTCTAGGATGGCCTACTGTGAGTGATGCAATTTCATTTTCTAGTTCTTTTATCTTTTCACTATACGTTTTATTTTGAGCGGTCAATCCATCAACTTCTATCAATAGCAAGTGCTCACTATGGTCTACTTCTAATGCAAGTGCAGTTAGTTTTTCATACTCTACATCTAGTTCAATATGTGATGTTTTCAAGGATTCATGCGCTTCAATTAGATCAATATGCTTCTTATTTAATGCATCATACTCATCAAGAAGTGACATGTGATCTTTATCTAAATCAGAATTTTCTTTAACTAAGTTAGCATGCTCAATTTGTAAGGAACTAAATTCAATATTAAGTTTAGCATGCATTTTCTTCAGTTTTCTATAAGAGTCATGAATATTCTCAGAAATAAGCAATAATTCATCATAAGAGAGTTGACATACCTCATCTTGATCCAAATGATCAAGGTTATCATTAGCCATAAGACACAGATTTGTTACCTCCTCCTCTGCTTCTTTTCTGATGATTCTGAGGCAGAGTCGGCCCAAAAAGCTTTCTGTGTCTTGGTCTTTCCTCTCTTGTATTTACCTTTGTCATCTCCTTTCTCCTTTGCTGGTTGACTTTTCAGATTAGGACAATCGGCTCGTAGGTGACCTGGCTTCCTGCACTCAAAGCAAATTGTATCAGATGAAACCTTATTGGACCTTGAGCTCTTACCTTTATTCCAGCTGTTTTGATGACGCTTCTGTTTTCTCTTCAGAAAATTTTTGAACTGTCGGGTCATCAATGCTATTTCATCGTCTTCCTCCCCTGCAGAGCTTTCACTTTCTGAGTTGCTAGCTTTTAATGCCACCGTCCGCTCCTTTTTCTTTTCACCTGCATCACTTTGCCTTTGGCTCACTCCTTGCTCGTATGCAATGAGTGACCCGAGGAGGTTATCAATAGAATAAACATTAAGATCTTTGGACTCAGTGATAGCAGTTATCTTAGCATCATAGGAACTAGGCAGACATCTAAGAATTTTATTTACTTTCTCAGAATTTGAAATTTCTCTACCTAAAGCATGCAAGGATGTCACAATTTGGGTGAACCTAGTGTACATGTCAGAAATTGTTTCGCTAGGTTTCATACGGAATAATTCATAATCATGCAGTAAAATGTTAAGCCTAGACTGTTTTACTTCGTTTGTTCCTTCGTATGTAATGCACAGTCTATCCCAAATCTCCTTACCAGAAGCACAAGTAGATACTCTCATATAATCCTCAGATTTCAATGCACAAAAGAAACAGTTTAAGCACTTAGCATTCAGTTGGGCTAATTCCCTATCCTCATTGCTCCATTCATTAAACGGTACAGGGGTTTTCAAACCATTAACAGTTTTAAACGGTGCAACATACCCATCATTAACTAACATCCACATGCGGTAATCTATAGATTGCAAAAATGTAGACATTCTAATTTTCCAAAAATCAAACGGTATGTTATCAAAAAGTGGTGGACGAGTTATTGAATAACCCTCCGCAGTGTTACGATTACCAAAATTCGACATGATCGTTTTTTCAAGGTTTTCTAAAACACTATTTTTGAAAAACAAGCTCTGATACCAATTGAAATTACTAAACGACAAGAGGGGGGGTGAATTGTAAAAAGTTTTCTCTTAATAAAAAATAAACCCTAAACAAGAGTTCTAATTTTTGTTGGTTTTTGAAATATTAAAATAAAGATCAATGCAATTTTACTTGACCAAAAAACCACGTGCAATAGATATGAAAAATTAAAGTGCAAGCAAAAAGTAAACAATGATAAAGAAAGAACACACCAAGATTTTTATAGTGGTTCGGTCAAAATATGACCTACGTCCACTCCCCGGAGTCCTCCACTCCGGGATTTTCACTATAAAAATAGTTCTCCTTTTGCCCCCCTTGGCAAGGCGGAGAAGCCTGTACAAACCTCCCTTTCACCAACCCGGCGTGGCGGAAGACCAAACTCTGTTTTCGCCCTCCTGGCGACGGCAGAGAACCTTCTCGTTTTTCTCCCTCCTGGAGAAGGCAGAGAACCTCGAGGTAACGGATGCAGACAGGCCTTTCCCTTGGAGATCCTCCCTCAAATCCTTCTCGGGCCACAGGAGGAGCAAGATGCAGCGAGCTTGGAGCAACCGTGTGATCTCCCTCACACCTCTTCTCCCTCACAACGCTCACCTCCTCCTACCTTTCAACCCTCAAGAATTTCTCTTGAGTTTTCTCCCTTGGAATCCCCTCTCTAATCACGTTCACCCTCTCTAACAAAACTTTTCAAAAAGAACTTGATTGGCATCTAAAAAAGGCTCCAAAAACCTCTGAATTCAAAATTAGCCGTTACTGTTCGTACAGTACGATTCATCATCGTACAGTACGATCTTCATAAACAGCCGTCGTCCTGGTACGAAGGTGTACGAACAGTACAAAAACAATTCGTACTGTACGATACAATATCGTACGGTACGATTCAACAACATACTATTCGTACAGGACGATGGTCTGGACGATCGGATGTCGTCTCTGTTCATCGTATGGTACGATTGACATCGTACAGTACGATGTGACAAAAACCAAGAGATCGTACCGGACGATATCCGGGACGATCATACTTCGTCTCTGTTCATCGTATGGTACGATCAAGTTCGTACAGTACGATGTTCAAATTTCAATTAGGCCTTGATTACGTGCACTAATCACGGGTTAATTTAAGTAAGTATTTGAAACCCATCGTACAGTACGAACATATTCGTACAGTACGATGTTCAAATCTCAATTAGGCCTTGATTACGTGCACTAATCACGTGTTAATTTAAGTAAGTATTTAATACAGATCGTACAGTACGAACAAGTTCGTATAGTACGAACGGCGCAAAAATCACTTCCTCAAATTAAGACACGGCTAGGGTTTTTGGATCTGAACATATCGTACAGTACGAAGTACGTCGTACAGTACGATCTATTCACAGATTTGCCCACATAGCTTGGATCGTACGGTACGAAATAACATCGTACAGTACGATCTCCAGAGAAGAATTTTACTTATATTTTCAGTTAAAAAAAAAAATTCTCCCCCTGTGTGTGTGCATGGTTGCTCTTACTCTTTCGCATTTTGTGGCCAGACTCAATAAAGTAAAAAATACAATAAATGGAAAAATACAATGTTTGACTCGTACTCCTAATCTACCCGGTCTTGAGTCTTCCTTTCTTCCTGAGTCACTTGTGATCTTCCTGAAATGTTAGTGCTCAAGGAAAATAACAAATAAAATAATAAGCAATGAAAAGCAGTTCCAAGTCACTCATTATTTGGCATCATCAAAATCTCAAACTCGGGGCCATGGGTTGCAACAATCTCCCCCTTTTTGATGATGTCAAACAATTTGTTGCAAGTAAGAAAGATAAATATTTCTTTTGTGTTTTTTTTTTATTTTTTGTTTTTTTTTTTATTTTTTTTTTTTAAAAAAAAATTAAACACAAGAAGGGAAGAAGGAAAAAAAAAACTACAAGCAGGTAGGAAACAACACAAAAGAAACTGTATTTAGATAAAAAGGCATTACAACAAACTTCTCCCCCTTTTGACAGCACAAAAAGGAGGAGCCACTAAAAGCTCAAAAGCAGAAAAAATAGAAAAGACTACAATGCATACATAGACAATCTAGTCAGACGGGTCCTGATCAGGTGGAGGTGGAGGTGGATTTGGCTGAAAGTATTGAAATAAAGTGTCGAAGCGGTGATCAATCGCAGTAAAACGCTCGCCAAACCATCGCATATCAGCCTCGTGTTGCTGATGTTGTTCCTGAATGTGCATGTCGAGGCGGGTCTGCAGCTGGTCGAAGCGGGCGACTAGATCATCATTTGGGAGTGGAGGAGCTGGTGCTGGTGCAGGTGCTCGGGGTGCAGCATGGCGTCGGGGTCGAGCTGGAGCTGCGGCTGGTGCATCTTCTCCTTCTTCTTCGTCAAAGACGGGTTCTTCAGGCTCATGTCCCCGATGAAAGAGGATACGGAAGGAAGCATCCGTATAGAAAATAGGAAGCATATCGGGTTCAGCAGGATAGGTTAATTGATATTTATGGTAGAGGATATATCCTATGAGGTGACCAAGAGCCAGATTTTGTTTCCGTCGAGTGGTGGGAAGACGAACAAAAGTCATGTGCCTAATATAGTTGCTGATCAAATCGACCTCATCAAACTTAATATTGGACATAATGAGGTAGGTAGCGACTGACAGGGTAGGGGTCAGATTGATGCGGTCGCCACCTTTGGGTATGATAGAGGTTCGAAGGACATGTTGAATTATACGGGCATTGCGGTTTAAGGAATGGACTAGGGGCTGGTGTTGATGAAAAACAGTGTTCCTAAGGACTCTATTTACATCGCTCCAATCAAAATCATCAGTTAGAAACGAGCGAACCATAGGTCCTTCAGTGGACAGCCCAATATGTTGGGCGATGTCGGCTCTAGTTATTTCCACAGGGCGGCCACAAACAAGGGAGTGAAAAGTGGTGTTATCTACTGTGTAGGTGAGATTTGCGAGGAATTCAAAAAGGAGTTCAGAGTTGTAAGGGAACGCAAGGGTAAGTAGGAATTGAAAGGTAGTGGAGGCAAAGAGGCCCATTACCTCGAAATTTAGAGCGGCTTGATTTAGCATTTTCGAGGGCGAGATTTTGCAAGCCTTGTAGCGGTAGTAGGCTTCCTCATTTTCGCTATTCAGAAAGCGATCGGGTTGACGACTAGATGAGGATGAGCTTCCGGCAGTCATCCGACCTCGCTTAGACATTGTAGGAAGGCACGAAAACTAGTGGAAGGCTGAGAGGGAAGATAGGTGAATGAATTTAACAGCCTATGCAAGGGTTTATATAGAATTTTCCGGAGATCGTACAGTACGAACAGGAGATCGTACAGTACGAAATACAATTAATATCCTGACCGGTCGTTTCGGAAAAAGAGGTCAAATCGTCCAGTACGATAGTTATCGTACAGTACGATCAGACGAATATCGATCGTCCCGAGGTTCTCAGTACGACTTTTGACCAAAAGTTTCGTACTGTACGAATACGTGGATCGTACAGTACGATACATAATAAATATCGTACCAGCGCGCTTTAACTCGAATTTGTCCTTTGTGCTGATGTGGATCGTACAGTACGAATACGTGGATCGTACGGTACGATACGCAATAATGTCGTACCAAACGTCTTTAATTCGTCCCAATCCGTTGCTGACGTGGATCGTATTGTACGAAGGGGAGGTATCGTACAGTACGGTAGGTAATATTGCGGGACGATAATCGTACAGTACGATGGGTATCGTATAGTACGATCAACAGAGCTGAATTCTGCCTATTGGTGGACGCTAGATTTGTGATACGTCGTACAGTACGATATAGATCGTACAGTACGATGAACAGTCAGTGTGAATTTTGGTGTGGTGAGTGTGTGGTGATCAGGAGCAGCCCTAAAGATTTTTTTTTTTTTTTTTTTTTTTTTTTTTTATATTATGCATTTATATCTATGACACCTAATCTAGTCCTCAAGGTGCTAAAGGTGTCAAACGCTAATGGTTTTGTGAATATGTCTGCCAATTGATCTTCTGTAGCGACGTGATGTAATTCTATATCTCCCTTAGCGACGTGATCTCTAATGAAATGATGTCTAATGTCTATGTGTTTTGTTCGGGAGTGCTGAATTGGGTTCTTCGAGATACAAATTGCACTTGTGTTGTCACACATGATCGAGATGGTTCCAACAGGTAGTCCAAGATCAAGAATTTGTTGTTTTAACCATAGTACCTGTGCAACACAACTTCCTACTGCAATATATTCTGCCTCGGCTGTGGAAAGTGCTACTGAGTTTTGCTTCCTACTGGACCAAGAAACTAATGATTGTCCGATGAATTGACAGGTACCAGAGGTGCTCTTTCTATCTATCCTACATCCTGCAAAGTCAGAGTCTGAGTACCCAAGGATTTCAAAGGAAGTGCTGTGTCTGGGATACCAAATTCCTAAGTTTGGTGTGCCTAGTAGATATCTAAGAATCCTTTTAACAGCAGTTAGGTGAGACTCTTTAGGATCGGCTTGGAAACGGGCACAAAGGCATACACTAAACATGATGTCCGGTCTACTGGCAGTCAAGTAAAGAAGTGATCCAATCATTCCTCTATATTTTTTCTGATCTACTGATTTTCCACTAGGATCCTTATCTAATTGGATTGTCGAACTCATTGGGGTGTTCATGGGTTTTGCACTATCCATTTCATATTTCTTTAAAATATCCTTAATGTACTTTGATTGGCTAAGAAAGGTTCCATTTTCCATTTGTTTCACACTAAAGCCAAGAAAGTAGTTAAGCTCTCCCATCATGCTCATTTCAAACTCATTACTCATTGTTTTTGAAAATTCATCGCATAAATTTTTATCCGAGGATCCAAACAGGATGTCATCCACATATATTTGAACAATGAGAATTTCTTCTTTAACTTTTTGTAAAAAGAGAGTAGTATCTACACTACCCTTTTGAAAACCTCTATCCAAAAGAAATGAGCTAAGTCTTTCATACCATGCTCTAGGTGCTTGCTTTAATCCATATAGTGCCTTTTTTAATTTGTATACATGGTTTGGAAATTGTGAGCTTTCAAATCCGGGGGGTTGCTCAACGTAAACATCTTCCTTAATTACCCCGTTCAAAAAAGCACTCTTTACATCCATTTGATATAACTTAAAGTTCTTGAAGCAAGCAAAAGCTAAGAGCACTCTTATGGCTTCTAGTCTAGCAACCGGGGCAAAGGTTTCTTCAAAGTCTATTCCCTCAATTTGGTTGTACCCCTTAGCTACTAGCCTTGCTTTATTCCTTATTATTGTTCCTGAATCATTCACCTTATTCTTGAAGACCCATTTTGTTCCAACAACACTCTGCTCCTTAGGTCTCTTAACTAACTCCCAAACATCATTCCTGGTGAATTGGTTCAGCTCTTCTTGCATTGCTAGAATCCAAAATTCATCTCCTAAGGCTTGATCTATACTTGTAGGTTCTATCATAGAGATGAAAGCTGAGTGACTAACCTCTTTCCTAAGTCCATGCCTAGTTCTTACACCTTCTGAAGGGTCACCTAAAATTAACTCTTTAGGATGACTAGAAGAATATCTCCATTCTCTAGGCAAGTCTTCCTGAGATTCGACCCTCTCTTCTAAGGTCATAGTCTCTACTCCTTGAATTGCCTCTATTTCATCATCTTCAATTTTAGTTTCTGAGGGCATATCAGATTCATCAAATACCACATGTGTGGATTCTTCTACTACCAGGGTTCTCTTGTTAAAAATTCTATAGGCCTTACCTACAGAAGAATAGCCTAAGAAGACACCCTCATCAGATTTGGGATCGAATTTTCCTAAGGGATGTTTACCATTATTTAAGATGAAGCACTTACACCCAAAGACATGTAAATGTGAAAGGTTTGGTGTCCTACCCTTAAGGAGTTCATACGGAGTTTTATTCAGCTTCGATCTAATGTTTACTCTGTTCAAAACATAACAGGCTGTGTTGACTGCTTCTGCCCAAAAATATCTAGGAAGGGTATACTCCGCTAACATTGCCCTAGCAGCTTCTACCAAGGTTCTATTTTTCCTTTCTGCTACGCCATTCTGTTGGGGTGTTCTTGGAGCTGAGAAATTGTGCTCTATTCCTATCTCTTGGCAGAATGACTCAAATCTTTCATTTTGGAACTCTCCACCATGATCGCTATGGATTGTTGATATCTCACAACCTAATTTTCGTTGTATCCATGTGGAGAAAATTTTAAATTCCTCAAAAGACTCATTCTTGTGTGCTAAGAATCTTACCCAAGTAAATCTAGTGAAGTCATCTACAATCACAAACCCATAATTCTTTCCACCTAGACTGGCTGTACTAACGGGTCCAAATAAGTCCATGTGTAGAATTTCTAGTGGCCTAGAGGTGATCACGTCTCTAATTGAGTGAAAGGATGATTTGACTTGTTTTCCTTGTTGGCAAGCATCACATAAGTGATCCTTGGTGAATTCTAATTTAGGTACACCTCTAATTAGGTTTTTCTGAGTGATGTTTCTAAGAGTTTTCATACTAGCATGGCACAGTCTCCTATGCCATAGCCACGAATCATCAACTATTGTTTTCAAGCAAAATGATTTTGAGTTATCTACACGATCAAGGTCTAACATGTAAACATTGTTCATTCGTTTTCCTTCTAAAATTGTTTCACCAAATAAACTAATCAGGCATTTATCAGTAAAAAATTTAACATCAAAACCTTTGTCACACAGTTGACTAATGCTAAGTAAATTATGTTTCAAACCATCAACTAGTAAAACATTTTCAATTATAAAGTTCTTAGCATTACCAACGATACCTGAGCCTATCACCTTCCTGGTAGTGTTGTCTCCCAACGTTACTTTGCCTCCAGTTTTGGTCTCCAATAGGATGAACTTCTTCATATCTCCAGTCATGTGACGCGAGCAGCCACTATCCAGGTACCACATGCTCTCACTAGGTCTTTTGTGAGAGCATCCCTACAATTTCATTCAAAGATTAGATTTGGGAACCCAAGTGAGTTTGGGTTCCACCTTATGCTTGTATGAATGAGATGTATGCATGTTATGCTGTGATGGATGCAATTTAGGTCTCCACACTAAGTGTGTCCTATGGTGAATTGTGCATGTGCGGGCTATGTGACCTAACATGCCACAAGAGAAGCACCTAACACCAGGAAATGGGTTCACTAATCTATGAGTGTGATGGTGCCTCTTCCTAAGGTTTTGTGATGTATGCTGTGTTGGAGGTTTTCTAGGATGGCCTACTGTGAGTGATGCAATTTCATTTTCTAGTTCTTTTATCTTTTCACTATACGTTTTATTTTGAGCGGTCAATCCATCAACTTCTATCAATAGCAAGTGCTCACTATGGTCTACTTCTAATGCAAGTGCAGTTAGTTTTTCATACTCTACATCTAGTTCAATATGTGATGTTTTCAAGGATTCATGCGCTTCAATTAGATCAATATGCTTCTTATTTAATGCATCATACTCATCAAGAAGTGACATGTGATCTTTATCTAAATCAGAATTTTCTTTAACTAAGTTAGCATGCTCAATTTGTAAGGAACTAAATTCAATATTAAGTTTAGCATGCATTTTCTTCAGTTTTCTATAAGAGTCATGAATATTCTCAGAAATAAGCAATAATTCATCATAAGAGAGTTGACATACCTCATCTTGATCCAAATGATCAAGGTTATCATTAGCCATAAGACACAGATTTGTTACCTCCTCCTCTGCTTCTTCTTCTGATGATTCTGAGGCAGAGTCGGCCCAAAAAGCTTTCTGTGTCTTGGTCTTTCCTCTCTTGTATTTACCTTTGTCATCTCCTTTCTCCTTTGCTGGTTGACTTTTCAGATTAGGACAATCGGCTCGTAGGTGACCTGGCTTCCTGCACTCAAAGCAAATTGTATCAGATGAAACCTTATTGGACCTTGAGCTCTTACCTTTATTCCAGCTGTTTTGATGACGCTTCTGTTTTCTCTTCAGAAAATTTTTGAACTGTCGGGTCATCAATGCTATTTCATCGTCTTCCTCCCCTGCAGAGCTTTCACTTTCTGAGTTGCTAGCTTTTAATGCCACCGTCCGCTCCTTTTTCTTTTCACCTGCATCACTTTGCCTTTGGCTCACTCCTTGCTCGTATGCAATGAGTGACCCGAGGAGGTTATCAATAGAATAAACATTAAGATCTTTGGACTCAGTGATAGCAGTTATCTTAGCATCATAGGAACTAGGCAGACATCTAAGAATTTTATTTACTTTCTCAGAATTTGAAATTTCTCTACCTAAAGCATGCAAGGATGTCACAATTTGGGTGAACCTAGTGTACATGTCAGAAATTGTTTCGCTAGGTTTCATACGGAATAATTCATAATCATGCAGTAAAATGTTAAGCCTAGACTGTTTTACTTCGTTTGTTCCTTCGTATGTAATGCACAGTCTATCCCAAATCTCCTTACCAGAAGCACAAGTAGATACTCTCATATAATCCTCAGATTTCAATGCACAAAAGAAACAGTTTAAGCACTTAGCATTCAGTTGGGCTAATTCCCTATCCTCATTGCTCCATTCATTAAACGGTACAGGGGTTTTCAAACCATTAACAGTTTTAAACGGTGCAACATACCCATCATTAACTAACATCCACATGCGGTAATCTATAGATTGCAAAAATGTAGACATTCTAATTTTCCAAAAATCAAACGGTATGTTATCAAAAAGTGGTGGACGAGTTATTGAATAACCCTCCGCAGTGTTACGATTACCAAAATTCGACATGATCGTTTTTTCAAGGTTTTCTAAAACACTATTTTTGAAAAACAAGCTCTGATACCAATTGAAATTACTAAACGACAAGAGGGGGGGTGAATTGTAAAAAGTTTTCTCTTAATAAAAAATAAACCCTAAACAAGAGTTCTAATTTTTGTTGGTTTTTGAAATATTAAAATAAAGATCAATGCAATTTTACTTGACCAAAAAACCACGTGCAATAGATATGAAAAATTAAAGTGCAAGCAAAAAGTAAACAATGATAAAGAAAGAACACACCAAGATTTTTATAGTGGTTCGGTCAAAATATGACCTACGTCCACTCCCCGGAGTCCTCCACTCCGGGATTTTCACTATAAAAATAGTTCTCCTTTTGCCCCCCCTTGGCAAGGCGGAGAAGCCTGTACAAACCTCCCTTTCACCAACCCGGCGTGGCGGAAGACCAAACTCTGTTTTCGCCCTCCTGGCGACGGCAGAGAACCTTCTCGTTTTTCTCCCTCCTGGAGAAGGCAGAGAACCTCGAGGTAACGGATGCAGACAGGCCTTTCCCTTGGAGATCCTCCCTCAAATCCTTCTCGGGCCACAGGAGGAGCAAGATGCAGCGAGCTTGGAGCAACCGTGTGATCTCCCTCACACCTCTTCTCCCTCACAACGCTCACCTCCTCCTACCTTTCAACCCTCAAGAATTTCTCTTGAGTTTTCTCCCTTGGAATCCCCTCTCTAATCACGTTCACCCTTCTAACAAACTATTTCAAAAAGAACTTGATTGGCATCTAAAAAAGGCTCCAAAAACCTCTGAATTCAAAATTAGCCGTTACTGTTCGTACAGTACGATTCATCATCGTACAGTACGATCTTCATAAACAGCCGTCGTCCTGGTACGAAGGTGTACGAACAGTACAAAAACAATTCGTACTGTACGATACAATATCGTACGGTACGATTCAACAACATACTATTCGTACAGGACGATGGTCTGGACGATCGGATGTCGTCTCTGTTCATCGTATGGTACGATTGACATCGTACAGTACGATGTGACAAAAACCAAGAGATCGTACCGGACGATATCCGGGACGATCATACTTCGTCTCTGTTCATCGTATGGTACGATCAAGTTCGTACAGTACGATGTTCAAATTTCAATTAGGCCTTGATTACGTGCACTAATCACGGGTGTTAATTTAAGTAAGTATTTGAAACCCATCGTACAGTACGAACATATTCGTACAGTACGATGTTCAAATCTCAATTAGGCCTTGATTACGTGCACTAATCACGTGTTAATTTAAGTAAGTATTTAATACAGATCGTACAGTACGAACAAGTTCGTATAGTACGAACGGCGCAAAAATCACTTCCTCAAATTAAGACACGGCTAGGGTTTTTGGATCTGAACATATCGTACAGTACGAAGTACGTCGTACAGTACGATCTATTCAAGATTTGCCCACATAGCTTGGATCGTACGGTACGAAAATAACATCGTACAGTACGATCTCCAGAGAAGAATTTTACTTATATTTTCAGTTAAAAAAAAAAATTCTCCCCCTGTGTGTGTGCATGGTTGCTCTTACTCTTTCGCATTTTGTGGCCAGACTCAATAAAGTTAAAAAATACAATAAATGGAAAATACAATGTTTGACTCGTACTCCTAATCTACCCGGTCTTGAGTCTTCCTTTCTTCCTGAGTCACTTGTGATCTTCCTGAAATGTTAGTGCTCAAGGAAAATAACAAATAAAATAATAAGCAATGAAAAGCAGTTCCAAGTCACTCATTATTGGCATCATCAAAATCTCAAACTCGGGGCCATGGGTTGCAACAAATTTAATTGTTTTTATAACTCCGCAGTTTTGTTTCCCGCTGCAGTTCTCCTTGCAAAAACCTAAGTAATTTTTTTAATAAACTCCAATCCTAAACATTGATTAGAATTTAAAATCCCTCCAAACATACGAAAATCATTAAATATGTCGGTTGGTAAATATGGGTGCATGAATTTTGCTTGTATGAGATTCCCGGGATGTATTCAATCAGTCATGAATTTTTTTTTTTTTTTTTTTTTAGTCTTTTGGAAATTAAGGAATAGATGTTGTGGCTTTCCTATAGATTTCATATTCCATGACTAACGTGATCTGCATTTTTTCCTAAGTGTATGCATCCCTCGCTCAGTAAATCAATATTATTTTTTTTTTTCATCGTTATTTAAATGCTTGGTGTGTAAAAAAATTTATTTTCCAAAACCACATAATGTTTGCCATGAATATATTCATTATTTTTCTCAATCGTAGCGATTTAATATTTGGACTTTGAATAGCTGTAAGTTTATCATTTAAGTTTTTTCTTCGTTATTTTTCATTGGACTACTCACTGTTTGTAAATGAATTTGTTCTCCTATAAAAAATTTGTGATATTCCATTTCTTGGAATTCAAAAATTGTCTCTATTCAATGCAAAAATTCAACACTTTGATAATTGATATGATATTTTATTTCTATGTATTTTTCTTTTAGTTTCATTGTGCTATTTTTTTAATTTTATTCATATTTCTCGTTTGATATTCCATTGCTTGGAATTCAATAATTATCTATATTCAATGCAAATATTTAAAAAAATTCATCACTTTGATGGTTTAGATAATTTTTTCTTTATATGCTTTATTTTTTAGTTTCTTTTCTATTTAGTGGGGGAGAATGTATGGGTTATTCATATTTCTCATTTGCACTTTGGGTACCTAATATCCTATTTTGCAGGTTCTCCTATCCATCGGATCAAGACAACGATTTCGTCCTGCTCACTATTCCCTGTTGTTTTTTCGAAATTCCTCTGGCCCTACATATCATTCAAGGTAAATATGTTGTTATAAACACTTTATCATTTGCTACATCATATAATTGCTCATTATTGATTTATAAAAACCATTTCCACAAATTCTTGTTTAATTTGTTTTACTTACATTCTAAGATGTAATTTGTTTTACTTACATTCTAAGATGTCTCACATTCTTATTTATAGTGATTGTGCAAATTTATTACATTTTAACAACATGAGTTAACTTTATTTATAAATTTTATCATTCCTACTACATGTTATCAATCATTTTTTATTGAAATTGATTTAATATAGATTTATAAACACATTCAGTTTTTAATATTTGCTTATTTTATGTTATCTTTTCTTTTCTTTTTTTATTTTACATGTAGCTGTCTCATATAAGATGTTAGGTGATGCATTTTTTTTTAATTTAGTTTAAATGCTTCTCTATTAAACTATGGCTATCCTCCCTTAGAATTAGCTAAGATTTTTCTTCATATAAGCAAGTGTCATGTCAGATGAATTCAATTGTGGTATTAATAAACTTATTTATTTTTTGGTTAAACATATATGTGTGATAGGTTAGCTTGATGGTTTTTTCCCTTTTATCCTTATATTTATTTGAGCCTTCAATTCCTTGCTAAGTTCTTTCGTGATTGTCTCATTTATCTATCATTGAGATTCTTTGGTGAGGCTTCAAGAACCATTAGTTATCTTCTCTTTGTACTCCCCCATCCCTTCTGCTGCTAGCCATCTCTATTTGCCAGGTTTTTTATTAACCACTACATTAGAACTCAGCCTCCTTTAAAATCCTCAAAACATAACATAACAACACTATTGTTAAATATATACTACGATGAAAATTATGCTTGTGAATCTTCCTATATATCATCTAGATTTTTCACTAAAAAAACTGTAACTTAATATCCATAGTTAATTTTTTTAACTATAATCCTATACCTTCTTCTTCAAAGCGAAATGACTTCATCTGATATTCTTTTTCCAACGCATACATCCTTATTTCTTCTTCGTATCTATTCATTCCTACACCAAATGTCGCATACCTTTTGTTGTAGGAAATCGTATATGCTCTCAGACGGTTTGAATGTTCTGTTCACCTGATAAAGCAAACATCTCAAGTTGAGATTATCTTTATCAAGGTGAACTCATCTCAATGTTGCATATCTATCTTTACTACTATTAAAGTGTCGTTTGTGAATCTCCCATTAGATCATCGTGATCGTTGATTAAAAACATCTTAAATTAATATCCATCGTTAATATGTATATTCCTTATTCGTAACGAAGAGTCACTTCTTATTCCTAACAAGGAGTCTTTATCTACTTGCGAAATGGTGCATTCCTTATTTCTTCTTCCTATCAACGTATCCCTGCACGAAATTATGCATTCCCTTTGTATAAAATTTCACGTGCTCGCAAGGTGATGTGTATTCACGCGATTGTTTTGCTCACCGGATAGCAAACATCACAAAGGGAGTTTCTCTTAACCTTATTCCCAGTTTTTTTTACTTGCCTCGACCACTCACCGACGCCCCCTCTTTCCTTGATTTTTTCTCTCAAAAAATGAAAAAATTTTCTTCCATTTTACTGCCTACATTCCTGCTTGAAAGTTTTCTATGTTTTCCAATTTAGTCATCTCTATTGGATTTCTATGTCCGCATTATCTCTTTTTACATGTTTTCATCTTCTTCATTGTTGTTTTGTCGATGGAAGAGCACTACTGCCTGCTAAGTCCATCGGCTTCACCGGGTAGACCAAACTTATTTTCACATTTACTTTTTCGTTATCGACCTTCCTTCTTCACGAACTGCTTCACATGAATTAGTATCGACCCCTGTTTACCTCATCAGATATTCCCTGCTCAAACATTGAGAACACTAGCATAAATCTTTGCTTTAAGAAGCAGTAAGTAATCCGTCCCAAACGAAACCTATGTGGTCTTTCTATAAGTTCTTAGGTTATATTTTTTTTTTTTAATGATCTCATTTCTACATGAATAGTTTGTTTTCAAAGAACACTCTCATCATTGTTTATTATTTCCTTATATGCTCTTGGCTCATACTCAATTTTTCATCTATGATAAGAGTATAAACAAGTAAATCCTAAAACAAAGGCATTCAGGTACTTTTATATTTCTTCTTGGTGAATTGGAATTCTCCAAGTCATTATGATCTTCCTAAGTAAATTTTTCTTGATCGTGATAATT
This sequence comes from Dendrobium nobile, assembly GCA_022539455.1. Lineage (NCBI taxonomy): Eukaryota > Viridiplantae > Streptophyta > Magnoliopsida > Asparagales > Orchidaceae > Dendrobium > Dendrobium nobile. The sequence continues at coordinate 52,845,003 of CM039726.1, forward strand.
TAATCTTTTTTTTGTATTTCTCTCAATCATCTTTTCCAACTCATTTTAAATGACATCCTTGTTGGTAAAACACTTGATCTTTTATATTTTTTCATTCGACATCTATGTCCTTTGAACCCTTCCGAATAATGTAAGAGCATGCACTTATTTTATCTTACCTCTATCTTTCCTTAATTAATGTGAGCATAAATCGAACAATTTTTTTTTTATTGTTGTTGTATGCATTTTTTTCGGTTTAAACTTTCCTATGAGTTGAGATCAAGAGTTATATATGGACTTTTTTTTACCAACGTGTTGTGTAAAGTTTTCAACCCAAATTTACTTAATCGTTATTGCAAATGATCGCAAGCAGCTACCTTTCTCTACCAAAATTTTGTTCATGAGTTGAGAGCAAGTGTTGTTTCGCATAATTATTTTTCCACCCCTATATTCCCTATATGATTCAACCAATGTTTATTGAGAGTCAGATAACATGAATAACCTGAATCCATTATTCATTCATCACTATCATAATAAAGTAGCTATCATAAACTTTGAACCTCATCCAACTTTCTTTTGTAGAACCCATCAGTTCGCTCAAACACTTCATCGCATTTCATGTAAGTTTGATAAACAATTATCTATTATCTCAAATGCAAGATCTTTTATAATTAATTAATTTATTTTCTTTAAAATATCTATAAATGTTTTTTATTTTAATTTATTTGTATTTGTTTTGTGGTATTGGTGTTTGATTTAATTAAATTTTTTTTGGTTTTAGTCTGTTTTTTTTTATTGTCTATTTGTATTCGATGTTAAGTTCTTCTTTATGTTCGATATGACTCCCCAAAAGCTTTCTTAATTTATAATTTACCTTAGAATAATTCATTTTTAATTAGATTCGGAATCAGATTGGTTTTGGTTCCAGGTTTGGGTTAATCCTATAAGAAATTGAGTTATATGAGGAGTTTTATATTTTTATGGATTTATCTATAGGTGGTTTGATTACTACCGAGCATAGGCTCGATGATTGCCATCATGATGGGAATTGGAGGAAAGTGGTGGAAGTTGGGATTCAAGTTTTCTTGGAGTTATGATTTGAATGATGAGTTGGGATTATTTAAATCTAACTTCTGGTGTCTGCCTTCTATGTTTCTTCAATCTATATGATTTCACGTTTCCAAACATTGGAGTTGAAAACTTGCATTACTTGCTTTATGATTGTAGTTTTCTTGTTGAATCATGTATGTCCATTTAAATATCTGTTTAAGTTTGCTTGCAATATTCTTTACCTTAAAATAATTCATTTAAATTTCTAGCGGCTCCTCCATTGTGCCATATCTACCTAAAGTTTATAAATGAATACATATTGGCATTTTTTAAATTTCATAAAATGCACATATCGTAAGAGCAATGAATCTAATTTTGTTAATTTATTTTATTTTTGACAAGTTCTTTGCCAAGCTAAAGAGCAGCAACACTGAAATAAGGTCTTTTCCCTACTCTACAACCACCGAAAAAGCATATCCTTCTAAATAAATCTTTCTGAGTTCTTATCACTGATCCCTTCACATTCTGTTCCGCTGCTTTCTCCTATTTGTTTACGTTAATTCCCCTTGATTCTTCATCACTATTAGGCTATATAATATCAGAAATGTAGGTGATCAACTCCCAATCATATGCTTAACCTTTTGAGTTGAATTTTTTTTTAGTTAAAATACCAATTTTAACTAAATTTAAATTTCATATTCTATGTTATTCTTTTAAGTCTATAATCATTTATGTCATACTTAGTGTTGCGAGCCCCATAGAATTATCCTGTAGTCAAGAGGGACACATGAAAATATAATCCCGCATAGATAAATTAATAATATATGAAGGTGAAATAATAAGTGATTAACCACACCAACAGACTGAATTTTATTCTCTTCCATTCATGTAATTCCCTAAATGTATGGTAGGTCATCAAGCAAAAACCTTTGCTGTGTGCATATCTAATCAGTGCTTCTATGCTGATTTTTTCTCATTATATTATGTTCTGATATGTTGTTCATCCTATTCTAAGCATATTTACTGCCATCTATTACTGCACCACCATATAACACATCTCACTCTTCTATTCTTGCCAACCAACCTTTTGTTGGAACCCTGGTAGACTTTATATGTACATATACTCTGTATGATTTTGAGACCTCTCAACCAATGCTTTGTTGTCTATGTGTTTGGGACCTTGCCAAATTTACTGCTACCTGATTCATATTGATTTTTTGGATGGTTGACTTATTTGTTTTTCCATTTTATGTTTATTTATTCATCGGGATAATATTCATAAGTTTATTATTTCTTCTAATCTACTCTAACTATTTACTACGGTTTAATTCTTTTATATTTTATATTTACTAAACACGTTTTAAATAAATTAATTATAGATATTTATCATTCTTAATTTTTACCTTCTAAACTCTAAATATATTTTTTTTGTTTGAATTCATATACTTCTGCAGTTTTCTCTCTGAAGATGCTTATTTTTGGTTGTGCAGCAACTACGTTTTAATAAATTAACTTATAGATATTTATCATTCTTAATTCTTACCTTCAAAACTCTAAATATTTATTTATTTATTTTGTTTGAACTCATATATTTCTGCAGTTTTATCTTTGAATATGCTTATTTTTGGTTGAGCAGCAACCCTTTGCTCTATTTGAAGTTTTTTTAATTTGATTCCTCTTATACATTAAAAATACTTCTCCCTTCTAACTTAAATTGGCTTTCAGTTTAAAGAATGCTAAATTATATATTAAATGTCTTGTTAGTTGGGTTATTGGTTTCTATTAGTTTATCTCTTAGTCTGCCGCTGAGTTTTGCTTGTATCTCTTTTTCCATGTTCTTTGTTCGAAAGTATCTCACTTTATGTAGCATTTAAAGTGACTAGAATTACATGATTTGGATCT